>OZ008371.1:133883705-134095293 GCA_963931995.1 Phaonia tiefii
ACATGTTGAAGAGATCGTATGATAGGGTGCCGCCCTGACTGAGACCTTGCCTCGTGCTAAATAGTTCGGTGAGATCTTTGCCAAACCGTACGAGGGATTTCGTGTCGGTCAGAGTCATTCTACAAAGACGTATCAGCTTAGCAGGAATACCAAGCTCCGACATAGCTTTGTACAATTTTTCTCCGTATCGGGATATCGAAGGCAGCCTTATAACTAACAAAGAGGTTACAAGTGTCTATACAATTTTCATGGGTTTTAACCAGCATTTGTCGTAACGTGATTATCTGGTATATAGTTGATTTTCCAGGCATAAAGCCATATTAATATGGACTGATCAGGTACGCAACAAACGGCTTTTGTTTTTCGCATAATTCGCTCTTGTATGAGATGGATAAAATCCTAACTCCACGATACTTGGTACATACACTCGGGTCGTCTTTTTTTGAAAACAAGACGCAGTATGCTTAGCCTTCAATCATCGGGCATACATTCGTCTAGCCAGATTGTGCATATGAGCTGATACATGCTCTTTCCAACTCATCTCCCAGCCTTGGACAGCTCAGCCGGGATTCCATCAGCACTTGGGGCGTCATTGTTCTTAAGTCGAAAAATTTTAGTTCTGCCCTCATTTTGGCTATGAAGAGGCAGTCGACATCATTGACTTTTATTTGCTCAACTCCCTCATCTGTATTGAAGTCTCATGGGAAAAGAAAAGCAGATAAGTTATCTCCAGTATAGTCTGCACTTACGCGTTTAGATTATCGTCCTTATCCCCCCAAAAGAGGGGCTTGCCCATGGTCGTTGGTTTGACTTTGCGGTTTTCGGTAGAATTTATGGGCTTCATTCTTCTTTCTGTGTGTTTCACTTTGCTCACTCTTACGCTTGTTCACAACCATTTTTTCTTCTTACTTAAACTGGTTTCTTCTTATCTATTCTCCTTATAATGCTCTATCGCGGCACGAGTTGCAACTGACTGAAGCATTGCCATACGTGGAGTGTTCTTTACATAGCATGCCATGCGACACCCTTCATCGTATTATGGTTTGGCTGTAAGCGGGGTTTCATAACCAAGTACGGTCTGTGCTTAACCAAGTACGGTCTTCATAGAGTGATGAATGTACTTCCTCTGCGCTTCAGGATTATGAGGCGAGGGCGTGTTCTGCACCGTGGAGATCTCTGGTAATAGTAGCTTTCCTATGTCCAGCTTTCGATATGTCTGGTATCGTACGACTTTCGCTTAACTTATCCTTGTTCGAACCTTTGCTACAACCAGGTAGTGAACTGAATCGATATTAGCTCCTCGAATCACACGTACGTCCATTACACTAGTAGAGTGCGTTCCACTAATTACCGGGTGATTTAATTTATTTATTTATTTACCGATGGTTAGTCATAAAAATTTAAAAAAAAAAACTACAATTTTCTTGGAACATTTCTTCTACAACTTCGTCTTTGTCGGTAACATTAATTTAGAATCCGATGCAAATATCAGGAAGGAGCTGCGTGAGCGTATGTGTGTATAAATACAAGTGGTTATCAATTTCGCAATAAAATTTTTTTCAACAAATTACACATAACCCTGTTCGTTGGCGCAGCGACAATATCCTTGTAGTCATCACCTTTTTCTTCCCTCCCTTTCATTTTTCTTTCCCCACAAATTAGCCATATTTTAAAGTATTAAGCTTTGATGTGGATTGCGGCTATATGTTCACTCACCTAGAATCTAGATGTCGCAGTCTTTTTTCAACTACAAATCTGTAACCAAATTCATGACTTTTCCCATATTAACATATATCACAGTTTTTCTTTCTTACAGCCATGTCCTCTCTATCGCATCTCCTGGATCGCAATAAAAAAAAAAAAAAACCGTTTCCCATTACATCCCATGAAGCCATGAAGGCATTGGGGAGAGCTTCTCACAACCAGTGAGCTGTGCGCTTTCTAATTTTCCACTCACTGATTGGGACCTACAGTTTTTACACCGATTCCGAACGGTATTTCGGGAAGCTTTTTCATGGCTAAATACTCGATAGTGTCGCCGTCACTATGCGAGGTGACCGCCGCCGAAAGAATTTTTTTTTTTAAGGTGGTCAGAGCATGGATCCAACCCGGGATCTCAAGTACAAGAGGCGCGCACACTACCCATTGCACCACCGACGGCCACAATAATACAAGCCTTATAATTCTCGAGGACATCTGCGACGTGGATAGTGGCGCCTGATCTGTATTTATTCTAGTGTTCTAAAATTCCAAGAGCATATACGTTTTCCGGGGTCCTAGTAACGATTGCGAGGGTCGTTACCAAACAGGGGTGTTTCATGTTCCCCTTCCCATTTTGTAGTTTCATTGTCACTTCAAAATAGGTGCGTAAGGCAATGACAGCCCACCGTAGTTTTGCATTTTACCCACTGTCGGGATTCATTCACAGCCGCCCACTCTGGGTCTGACGCTGACCAGGATGAAGCTCTCAATGAGATTGGCAGATCTAGTTTTGGTTTCGCCCTGCACTCATCCGTCATTGTAGATAAGAATTGGTTCATCTACCGTTTGAAACAAAAAGGGGAATATATGCCGATCAGTTCTTTAGTATCTGCATAATTTACTAGATGCTCGAAGGAACACGCGGCCACTCTTTATCAGAGTAGTCACTCTTAAGCCCCCACATCACGACAAGTTCTATACCTTGAGTATGTAGGATAAGGAAAATTCTAAAAGGGAGCGAAAACTTTGCTGAGGACTCATCAGTATTCTTAGTACACATATGTTCAGATCATGTACAATTTTTGGTCGAGATTCAATGGTTTTCTGGTGTACAAATATTATGGAATTTAACTAATTTAAATTTGATGTTTTAGTGTTTCTAGTTTCAACAGAGTTCTTATTGGATTGATCACGAGTTTTGAATTAATTTCTTATCCTTTTCAAATTGTATTTGTTTCATGAATTAATTTGAGAATGGTTTGTTGCCTTATGAAACTTCGATGGCAACTGTTCTTTTTCCGTTTATTGTTGTTGCGTTTGACCTCACTGGCACTGATTGCTTTTCGTTTTAACGGTTTAAATAATTTTAAAGTGATGTTCAAAGTATATCTTGTTCGAAAAAATATCTAACGAGTTCAAAATGCCAAAACACAAATAGTAGTTATTCCTTTTCAGTTACACATATATGTATATGTATGTATACAAAATTAATTGTATATACGTGTTAAATATATTGTTACGAATTTCCTTATTCGTTCTTTTTTTGCGTTATTTTATTCCCAATAATATACAAGGTTCGTTTTAAATTACGATAATTACAACGGTTTAACTTCCTTTTATTTTACTTATATACTAGTACAACAGTTTACTTTATTTATAATACTTTAACAAGTCTTATATTTTACTATCAATTCGCGTTGCTTACTTTACGGGGTTTAATCACAAACTGATCTCTCCATTCCAAAGACCTCCGCTATTTCTACCAACTCACCATACTCAAATGAAGTTATATCTACCGAATTCAAGAACCTTCTAGCCGTTACTTATCTTTGTAGAATCATCTCGAATGGTGGAGAATTATCTCTGAGGCGAATTCGTGTTACTGGTTTAGCGAGCTGGTACGTTGTTACAATGCATACTTTCAGGCGCAGCACTAACCGCCTCTTATTTACATAATGTTAGTAGATAAGTAACAACAACAACGACTAGAAGGTTCTTGAATTCGCTAGATATACCTTCATTTGAGTATGGTGAGTTGGTATAAATAGCGGAGGTCTTTGGAATGGAGAGTTCGGTTGGTGATTAACCGCAGTAAAGTAAGCAACGCGATTTGATAGTAAAATGTAAGACTTATTAAAGTGGTGTAAATAAAATAAACTGTTGTACTATAAAATAAAAGGGTGCTATATAAGTAAAATTGAAAACGAACCTTGTTTTATTATTGGGAATAAAACAACGCAAAAAGGACGAATAAGGAAATTCGTAACAATATATTAGTCTTGTCTGGGTATCTATCAATTGTAGTAATAGGCAGCTATTGTTTTAAAAACTAAATTGTATATAATTTTATTTTACATATCTCATCAAACTCCAATCACTGACTTTAGCAGTGCACTATAGGAAATTTTACCCACTTTTTTGGCCAAAAGTCTAAATTAAAATTTTTGCAAAGTGTATTTTTTTTTGCTTTAATAAAAAAAAATAACAAAGTAGCCATGTCTGTTTACATTTTTCGAGAGAATTTATTTACTGTTACTTTATCACATGTTTTGCTTGCAATTTCTAAATTAGTTATCAAATAACGATTGAGTGCAGTGAATTGTGTGATAGATTCTAATAAAAGTTTTCATAATAAAAATTTATAGTTTTTAAAAACTAAAAAATGGAAAATTATGTCGAAGGTGAGTACTTTAATGATACACAGTGAAATGTTGCTGAAGTCATCTGTTAGATCGATTAAATTGGAATAATTGAAGTGACCTTAAGGTTAACTTATGGAATTATGAATTGGAAATTTAATTAGACTTACAAAAAAATGATAGCATATGATAGCCATAAAACTATAAAAGTTCTCTTGGGCAATCAATTACCTTCCGAATTTCATAAATTCTAGCTGCGGATATGTGCAAACTTTTTTAAAAAACGCATTTTTGCAGGTGACTACTGCGTGCCAAATTCAGAGTTATACAATATATGGCGAGAGAAACACAACGAAGATGAGAAAAGAGCCGCTATTTGTGCCCATTTCTTTTCATACATTGCTGAGACTGATTGTTCGGAAAACTTTAATCAATATATAAAGAAGCAGTCAAGAATATGTTGTTCAAATATGAATATGAAATGGCATAAAAGTTGTAGGAGTTTCAAAGTTTTTGAAAAACAGCATGCTGTTTGGCTTAAAGGCAATACTTCGATAAGAAAACCAGAAACGCAGTCTGCCTCCTCTAAATCAAAGCCTGGACGGCCGCAATTAACTTTTTGCCAAAAATCTGAGAGAACAAAAAGACGAGTTGCAGCAGAAATCTGTAAAGATCAAAATAATGAAGTTGAACCCCTAGTTCTTGCTGCATCTATGGCTGCTCGTAAATGTAAACAGTTAGATTTAGCAGTGGTTGTAAAAGAGACTGTCAGTACTCCAACTAGAGCTGCGAAAATACGAAAACTAATTTCAAGAGCGACACCAACTAAGCTATCTGGTGATGAAGGACTAGCCTTTCTTTTAGAAAACAACTTTTCAAAAGAGCAATATTGCAATATAAGAAATCAAAACAAAATGAGTAATTGCGATATATATCCTCTATACAAAGAACTTACATGTATTAAATATAAATGCAGACCAGACGGCGTAATAGTTACTGAGACATTAGCGAAAGTTCCATTGGAAATGTTACTGAAGCATACATGCAAAAGAATAATAAAAGTGCAAGAGGAAGTTATATGTACCTTAATGGAAACAAAAAAAAAAAGACATTTTATACGCCGAACTCATTGTCAGTTATGGATTTGACAGCAGTACTGGCTATACAAATTATAAGCAACAGTTTGAAAAGGCGGGTTCGTCTCAAAATTGTGATTCCTCTCTTTTGGCCACAACAATTATACCTTTGCGTTTAATAGAAGCGTCCGGAAGTATTTTATGGAACAATCGTACACCACAATCTATTAGATTTTGTCGACCATTAAAATTAGAAGAAATTATTTTAAAGGAAAAAGAAAATATACAAGAAGAAATAAATTCCTTAAGTGTTTTCGAAGTAAGGCTTGGTGGAAAAAAACTTTCTGCGTTAAATTTAAGTTGTATTTAACTTTAATTGACGGTAAAGTAATAAATATTTTGACTGGAACTAAATCTAGTCAGACGTGCTCTTTATGCGGTGCTACACCAAAGGATTTCATGAGCATAACAGATTTCCAAAACCAAAAATTTAAACCTAAAGAAGAGAACTTAAAGTATGGGATAAGTCCACTGCATTGCTGGATCCGTTTTTTTGAATTTGTTGTGAATGCAGGTTACAAAATTGACATTAAAAAGTGGCAAATAAGAAATGAAGCGGACAAAGCATTACTTGCAAAAAGAAAGGCTTACATCCAACAGTTATTTTGGGATGAAATTGGTTTGCACGTTGATAAGCCTAAGACAGGTGGCTATGGAAGTACTAATGACGGCAACACGGCCAGGCGCGCGTTCGAAGAACATTTAAAATTTTCTGAAATTACAGGCATAGACAAAGAACTCATTTTTAATTTAAAAGTCATTTTAATATGCTTATCATGTCAGCTTCCTTTGGATTCGAGTAAATTTGAAGACTTTTGTTTTCAAACGGCCACAATGTTCATGCGGAAGTATCCATGGTTGCCAATGACAGCTACTGTACATAAGGTTCTTGTACATTCGCGGCAAATTATTGAGTCGTCTGTGCTTCCAGTTGGATGCTTTGGTGAGGATGCCTCTGAATCGCGCCACAAAATATATAAATCTGATAGATTGCTTCATGCACGAAAAAGTAGCCGTGAGAATAACTTGACAGACGTTTTTAATCGAGCATTGGACACATCAGATCCTTATATTTCCAGCCTTTCATTGAATAAACGCATCAAGCACCAGAAGAAATTAAACCTTCCACCAGAAGTAATAGAATTACTGAGATCAGAAGAGCAAAATTTTGTGGAGAATTGTCAAAAAGACGAAGAAAATTCCGAAAGCGAAGATGAAGAAATAGAGAGTTGTGGCATTTTGAACCCATGTTTTTTAAATGTAGTTGACGATTTGGAACTCGACAATCAAATTTTTGAATAAAATCCTTTTTAAAATATAACTTTGTTTTGTTACTTCTTTAAATTGGTAAGATACATTTCTATTGTTATCTTTTGAAAGTTAGTGTACACTCGAAAAAAAATTTACAAAAATTTTAAATAATTTTTTTTTTAGTGTATGAAAAACAGTAAGGGTCATGCCAAAAAAATCATTTAAATTGGTCCAGCCGTTTGGCTGTAATTCATTTTGGCCAAAAAAGGGGTAAAATTTCCTATAGTGCATAGTTCTAAATATTTTTTCCATATAAATCAAAAGTTTATTTGAATACCCGACAAATTTTGCTCCTAACAAATTTTAAAAATACTTTGTTTTTTAGCAGTACTAGCAGAACTAGGCGAGCATAAGCTACAGCAATATATAAAAATGTTTGATGTTATAACAAATGTACAAACCTAATTTTCCTTTGATTCTCTACAGAGAACAACTTTCTGTTTTTAGCCAAAAACTTTAATTTGTTTCATATAAATTGCCATTGTTGACGGTATATAGATGGCCTGTGTATATAACCGAGAATTTGAGAATTGTTTCGAATATGTGAATGTGTGTGTATATATTTTACATATGTTTTGTCGTGATACACTAAGGGGGGGGGGCGGTACCACCAGTAAAAGTTGTTCTCATATGTAGTTTCAAAAGTTTGTCCACAGTTTTAGTTTTTTCAATTTCCCTGTTCGTTCTGCCTTCATATGAAAACAAAACTGTTTGAGTTATTTCCAATTTGTAATTGATTTATATTTTCAATTTTTTTGTTCAGAATCAGTTTGCAGTTTTTGCCTTTGGTACAATGTGTAAAAATAATAATCTGCATAGCTTGTACTGTCAATGATATGAAGGACATCACAAATTCCATTTGTGTCTATAATACAGTTTTGAATGTACTGAATTGTAATACTTTCAAAAAAATTAACTAATATCTTAGAAACATAATCGCAATTTTATTTTTTAATTTTTTGCGATTAAAAAACATTTTATTTTTTACTTGTGCTCCCAATTTTAGGATGACATTTTCCATTTTCATTGAGTTATAAAAACAAATGCGGTTAATTGCATAAGCTATAACATGGCTCTGATAAATCCGCTATTCTGTAAAACTGCAGTGACACTGGCGCATCCCCGATGTATATGAGAAACGGTCTATTGTGGAGAAGGACTTTCAACTCTGCCATTTTAATTCGCAGATAAGTGCTGTTTTGAACAATTTCAACAGATACTTCAAATGTTGTTACACTGCCTAGATGTCTTTTACACTCACACGTATTAAAATCAATAGAGTCGTTTCTTACATACTAATGCTCTTATGTCTACTTTATAATATACATATAAAGGGATTTTCAACAGAGACGCTACAAAAGTAAATCGACAGGGGCAGCAAACGACACCATATTTTTTCCCGCTCTTTTGACATTTCTCTTCAGTAAGGTTTGCCATTTCATCATGGAAAGATATACGAGCCAACAACGTGTCAAAATTATTAAAATTTACTACCGAAATTTGGAGTCAGTGGCCTCAACTTTAAGAGCGCTACGTCCAATTTATGGTCGTCATAATCATCCTACCAGATCAACAATTGAGCGTCTAGTGGAAAAATTTGAATCCACAGGCACAGTACAAAATGTTCCCGTGCCAGTGAGACAAAGAAGTGCTCGTAGTGTCGAGAATATTGCTGCCGCTGAGGCATCAGTTCAAGAAAGTCCAAATGTGTCTCTCACACGTCGTTCTCAAGCGTTTTGCATCTCTGTGACGTCGTTGTGGCGAATTTTGCGAAAAGATCTTGGCCTACATCCTTACAAGATCAAATTGACGCAACATCTGAAGCCGCTTGACCCACATAAGCGTCGTATGTTCGTGAATTGGGCTGAGCAACAACTTGAAAATGATTCGGATTTTCATCGGAAAATCATCTTCAGCGACGAGGCTCATTTCTGGCTGAATAGCTTCGTCAATAAGCAAACTAAGCGTTATTGGTCAGACAGCAATCCACACGTAATCCATGAGTCATCATTGCATCCCGAAAAAATTACGGTTTGGTGCGGTTTATGGGCCGACGGCGTCATTGGGCCGTACTTCTTCCGTGATGATCAAGACCGGCACATTACTCTGAATGCGAATCACTACCGTTCAATGATAACCGAATATTTTTGGCCCCAATTGGATAATATGGACTTGGAGGACATGTGGTTCCAACAGGACGGCGCCACAAGCCACACAGCGAATGCCACAATCAATTTATTGGAAACCAAGTTTGGTGAACGTGATATCTCACGAAATGGCCCAGTCGATTGGCCGCCTCGGTCGTGCGATTTGACGCCGTTAGATTATTTCCTGTGGGGCTACGTCAAGTCTACGGTCTATGCCAATAAGCCAGCGACGATTGATGAACTTCGTACGAATATCGAACGTGAAATTGCAGCAGTATCGGCCGATTTATGCTTGAAAATCTTTGGCTTCTGCAAGCGTGCCGTGGTGGTCATGCAAAAGAAATCGAGTTCCACACATAGTGGCATCGAACGTACTTTAACTGGAATAAAGAATTTCATTGGTATCTAAAACCGGTTTTGTTTTATTTAAAAAAACTTTTGTAGCGCTCTTATTGAAAACCCCGTTACAAGAATCAACGTTTTATGAGTCACGACCTTCTAGATCTATGCCTATTGCTATATTCGTCATTATCAAGGGAATCAAAATATGGTGATAACGTTGCCTAGGCCCTGTTATTAGAATTAGTAACGATGAACCAGTGCAAAAAATACACTCACAGAAAATTTCAGTTGAGACATCCGAATTAGCCGCAACCGAATTTAGAGGATGACACAACTTTATTAGAGGGTTGACACTACCTTATTAGAGGTTGACACAACCTCTTTAGAGGTTGACACAACCTCGATAGTGGTTCTAACAACCGGATATAGATAGTGTCACAAATGAATTTTGAAAGTTTATTTATTATTAAGTAATGATTTATTCCCTGTATTCTGTAAATTAGAAAGCGAGAAAACAAAGTCATATATATAGGGTAATCTTTAGGTTAACACATTTGCTTTACATGTCACTACCAACCTTTTTTGAAGTCCCGGCCATCATGGGTCACGGCTCCAATTTTGTTGTGTTGTATCTATTGATTTAGGTCCTAAATCGTTTCAAATACAGATGATGGCAGCATATCTTCAACGACCAACCTTGAAAATTTTCAAAATTGTTGATAACTGCTTTAACATTTTCTGCAAAATAAGACCATTTAATACAAAAACCATAATTACAAAATTTTTACTTACATTTCTTAATACCCCCAAAAAAATCTTGATATTGCCGAGACAAGAACAATTACACATTCTTTAAATTGTATTTTCATTTTTATAATTTTAAACGTCAAGATTTAAATGCATAGAATTTTCCTGTTGTAACCGAATAAAAAAATTTTATTCAGTTCCACCTATAGAATTCATGAGAAATTCGGTTACAGCAACCTAATTGACGTCGAATTCGGTCGTTGCAACCGATTTAAGGGTTAATTCGGTTAATGCGACCGAATTGATACCAAATTCGGTAGTTACAACCGAATTGATACCAAATTCGGAAGTGACAACCGAATCGATACCAAATTCGGATGTTGCACCTGAATTGATGCCACATTCGGTTACTCCAACCGAATAAGGGACCAATTTCGATTTTTGTATCAGAATTATTTTGAAAAATTTGGTTGGCCCATCCAAATTTAGTTGTCACAACCGAATCAATTATTAAACGAGGCTGCATCAACCGCGTTTCAGTTGGCACGACTAAATTCGTTCGTGACAACCTCAATTCGGTTGTGGCAACACCAATTCGGTGATAACAGCCGAATTTACGGTTGCTACAACATCTTTTCAACCAAAAAGTTTTCTAGGTGTATTTAAAGATGTGCTCGAAGGTTGTCAAAAAAGGTGACAACCAAAACTACTTCATAGTAACCGGCGACTACATGACACCAATTCCGCCTTTGAAAAAAACCTCTCCACTCATATCCCGGACATGCAGTACTAAAGGGACGCATATCATATTATCGAAAGTATTTAGGCTTCTGCACTGATGACTCTCAACAATATGGCAGTGTAATTTTTGGAGTCAATTCTAACCAGCTGGGTTTACAATTTGCACAAAGGCTACCAGAACCTTGTAATGTCTTTCAGGCAGAAGTCATGGCAATCAGAGAAACTGCCATTTGGCTGGGACGAAATGTTGCCATCACTGTCTGAGTTATCAACACCTACTCTCATAGTCAGGTTTCAATATGCTTGCTACGTGCTTTTTTAAAATGATTTCAGAACTCTTGAAGATATTCCTCGAAGGATTTCGAAATATCGAGTAAAATAATTCGTCCAGCGAATGTGAGTTCGAATCCCACCCGCGGCATTTAAATTTTTTCACTAACCGGAGAAAACTGATCTCTTATAGCCTTAAAGGAAATTACAACTTTAAACATAACGAGAATCTAAGACAACTAAAGTTTGAAAACAATTTGAGACGTCGAGTTTGATTATATAGTCCGCAAAGGAAGTTCAAATCATGAAGATCGAATATCAATATTTAGTTTATATAAAACTATTCTTTTGAATTTAAATTTATTTCCGATTTTTTGTAGTTTAAATGACAATGTATGGGATGTTAATACTACAAGCTTACAAGGTCATACATATTTTACTAAGTGAAAAGTGTTTGGATTTGTTGGAACAACAGACCATCCAGGAGAGCACACTCACTCCCATGACTAGTTTCGAACTCCCTGGCAAGTTCGTCATAAGATGCCTAACTGCTGTGTCTGAATCGATACCACCGGTAGATCATCAATCGTATATTTACAAACTCGTGTGAAAAATTTTACACATACGAATTACTATCGGAAGAAAATTCCTAAGTATCAATTAATACCGAAAAGCTCAATTATTCAAACATTCTTTCTTGGTTCAAAAATGTCATGCCTGAGAATGTGAATAAGCCAACCGATTGCAGTGGAGAAGATTATAAATATCATCTCCGGCATCTGTGTTTACAAAATTTATCGTTCTGTTTCATTTAGTTTTGAGACAGAAAATACGTATATGTACATTAGGGCGGGTTAATTTTTTTTTTTTGATGAAGCGTAGAGCAAAAACGTAATCTATAGGTGATTTTGAGAAATTTTGCTCAAGAGACCATAGCTATAGGTCGGATTTGGAGCCCCCCAAAATTTCAAAATAGATATTTTCCCATATATACATAGAATAAATTAAAATATAATAAAAATCGGATAGAATCATAGTAGATTTCTTAATGTGGGCTTGTTTGAAAGGTATTTTCATCACCTTTCAGAATATGTATTGATATTAATATTTTTTTTTTTATTTTTAATAGAGATATTAGGAATTTTTTGTCGAAAAATAGCCTAAAATGAACTTATAACTAATAAATTCTGGATTTTCTTCGATTGTTTTCGAGATTTTTTTGCAGATTATGAAAGTTCAGATAATTTCCAACAACTTTTATTACGATCAATTTTTTTGTTTTCGAACTCGATCGATCTGAAAATATCAACATTTTCAAGGTTTCAACAAAAAAACACTATTAACACAATAATATCTATTTTGAAATTTTGGGGGGCTCCAAATCCGACTTAGAGCTGTGGTCTCTTGAGCAAAATTTCTCACAATCACCTATAGATTACGTTTTTGCTATACGCTTCATCAAAAAAAATCGTTCCATTCAATTTGACCCGCCCTAGTATACATACACGTATTTTGCAAGTAATTATAAAAACTTCTGTAGTGCTATTACTTGTTTAAGACCCATTTTTGACCACAGATTTGTTTGTGGTAAAAAGAACGAGTATTCATTTTACCATATGACTAACAAGTTAAAGGTGCTAAATTGAGAAACATATTAACCATGACATAATGTGCAATGTATTCTATGAAACGGACCACAAATCCTACGTCCTCTAAATAAATTGCTGTGGTTTTTGGTAGGTAATCGGATTATACATTAGGACATCACGTATCACTTTAAAAACTGGTGACTGTGGTCATTCATTGGGGTCACTTAGATAATAATAAAAACTTTTGTGGTTCTTCTTAGTCTTATGTCCACATGTTAAGATTAATATGCCTCTCGTTACTATAAGTATATTAGTTATATTGAAATTTTTACTAACACTTGTGTATTATATGACTAAAAACTCCCATGCATCGTTAAATCTCAATTACATAATTCCTTGAAATTGTCTCGCTACAGTTCCAGTTTGTATCTTATGTTTGTAAATTTTATTGTGGGTCATAATAATGACAATAAATTAACATTTTATTTAGACTAACCGATACACTCCGTTAACAAAGAATAGGCTCACTTGCAAACAAAAAGAAAATATCACATTATGATATTCCCTCAAATGCCACCAAAAATATATAAATGCCATTGAAAAGAGGGTATTCTATTTTTATAATAACAACAAAACCAGAAGGGTCAGTTGGAGTTAACAGTACCTGCGCTGTTGTTTTCGTAAACAATTGACAAATTATGTGGTTTTCAGTTTTAACTTAGATTAATTAGCCTCAACTCATTACAATGAATTAAGATTGTAATTTCCAGAATTCTTGTTGAATTCTAGCAAGTTTAATTTATTGGAACGAAGTTCCTTATCGCACTTTGCGGGATGGGTCCTAAATGAAGAAAAATGAAACAACTTTTGTTTTAACACTATTATGCTACAAACCACTATTATCAACCATATTGTTTAGTTTTGCTTTGGTTTGTGTCTAGACTAACGGCTTGGATCATAGAGAAAGAAATTAACTAGATGTCTCCACATATGTTGGGAAATTACTTGTTTAATGGGAAGTCCTCTAGGTGCAGTCTGTAACCAATATTTCGTATATACTGTAGTTTTGAACTCAATAACAAGTAAATTTAGAAAAGCCAAAGTGAAAGAAATTTAAAGAAAGACTTTTCATATTCTTGAATAAAGTATATTTTTTTAAACTATTGAAAAATAAATAAATTCTGATAAAAGGAAAATTATACAACTTCGTTTTCTTTTTCCATTCCTATGACCTCAAGCCGATACTGAAATTGAAAATCATAATAATATGAAAGGTCAATTATAAATGCAACTTAATAAACATTTTGATGTGTTAACATCTATAAGCATGGGTAGGGCAATCTATCAAAGTGAACACATGCAAACAACACACAGCGTTAGCATCATATGCGTGGTTCTTGTACAACAATAGTCTGTGCCTGAAAATAAGTATGATGGTATTGATGTTAACAAGCAGGTCGTCGTCGCCAAAAAGTCTTGAATAGTATAGAGACTCATGGAACGAATTGTATGTGTTGAGAAATATTCCCTTTGTTTAAAAATGATTTCACAGAAATGAAAGAAAAGTGTTCCTTAAACAAAGGTTGCACAGGAGTTTATTTCACTGTAATAATTTACAAAGATTAGCTTGAATACTTATCAGAAAATTTGTGTTGTTCTCTCGACAGTCAAAAGATGAGAGAGAGATTAAACTTAAACATCTGATAAGAACGATCATGATAGCATAATACAGTACATACAAACCTACCTAATACGCACATAACAAATATTCGCGTTACATTGCAAACACCTGTTTGGCATAGAACAAATTCTTCAAACTCGTATGAAGTCATTGACTACATAGCCAACTCAGCATCAGCATCACGCAGAACAATCATATGTATGCGAGGAATATTACATCTAATGTTAAAGCAGATATGAGACAAAGGATATAGCCTTCAGCACAAAAACTATTCTTTTTTTATATTCCAATGTAACATTTATTAATGTGTTCATAGAAATCGAACACGTAACGTGTAACAAGATGGTGTTAACGCATCACCCGTGAGTTCGAACACTCATTGATTTTTTTACTGAAGCTCGGGCACTGTGGATGAATTAGGGTGAGAGTATATTTAAGTCGATTCGTCCGCCTGAAAATTCTATACCGGATAAAGTTAAAGTTGTACAAAATCAGAGTTATACAACACGGAAAAGTGAGAGGTCACTGATTACGAGAGTGAGTAACTATTTCATACATTAGCATTTGTGCAAACTGGAGTTTCCGTTAGTGGTGAATTTTGAGGGAGGCTTAGGAATATATGTGTTTAAATTAAATACTTTGACAATACAATAATAGCCACTATACATACCTACAACAACACTATTTTCTCCACACAATTAGGAAACGAAATAATACTCGAATTTAATTTGATTTTTATAATATCAATCATTAAAATCGCAATCAGTACTAATTTACATTATATCCCGAAGTGTCATCAACTAAGTTTGCAGACACGTTTCCTTAAATTTGTCCTACCGGAATCAACACTAAATCGACAATCCCTATAGATTTCAAATATTGAAGACTCAAGTCTCCAATATTGACATAAAATAAATACTACAACTTTTTCGCTGAAACTTTTGACATGTGTCAGGTTCTCGCAAAATTCCGCATCTTCCCCATAATTTTCTCATTTTTTACACCGCATAGCATGGCCAACCCCCTACTGACTTTGACAGAATACTAGAAACATCCAGGACATAAATTTTAGAATGTCTTCATTATCATCGACATGATAATCATTGGCTATCATCATTATTATCATTCAGCTGGAGTTTTGAAATTAGCTTCAAAAGCTACTCAAGGGTCAAGTTCAGGCTCAGACACGTTCGACCTTCACAAATGAGACATCTCTCACAAGGACACCAAATTGAATGTCAGACAGAATTGAATCTGCATGCAATGGAAATTCCCGAAATGAAACCAAATTATGTTGTGGGCTGACATACACAAATACAAGTACGCCAATGTAATGAAGAGAGGAGGCGCTAACAAAACGAGTATAAAGGGAAATGTAAGCACATAGCACATAAGCATATAGCACATAAAATAAAGAAAATATCTTCGCAGAGAATGAATTTAATATTAAAGAAATATATCGCACCATAACTACAAAATTGCAAACACTCACATGTTGAACATTTTCAGAAGAAGCACAATTTTCTGTTGTGCTGTTAGCTAGTTTTTCGTATTTTGGTCCTCTTAGATATTCGATGTGCAACCCGCGTTGTTAAAAGAATTAGTATGCTTGCAAACTCTCGAGTCACATTTTTGAAGTTGCTATCATTAATAATATGATTTCCACAAATCTCTTAATGACAACCGCCGCCAACTAATTTTTCCAAATTATGTTCAATTTATTTGACTTGAAATAAATATTTCGACATCCGCATTGGATTATCCTTTTTATCATGTTGCCTTCACAAGCACACAATCACGCACACTTTTTCTACTGTCTGCCGCATAAACAAGCAAAACTAAATGTTGTTATAACAAAATCAACGGTAGTAACACCAGCAACAAGGACACTCGGCACCATATGGTCGGAACAACCGACCAACGACTGACTAGGGTTTGTTTGAAATGTGAACTGTCTGCTTTGTCAAACCAACCAACTATTTGCTTCATATCTTTTCTAAATGGAAGAATGTTATGTTTTTGCTATTTCTGGTGGTTTTTCTGAGAGTGTAGTGGGTGGAATACTATTGCATTGCGGGGGCGTACGTTGGTTGTATAGTAATAATTGGCCCACCAACTAGTTGGTTTATGGTCAGTTGGCACAAAAGTTATCAAACAGACAAAAATTGCAAATATATAACAAATGAAAATGCATAAATTTAAATTGCAAGCAAAAAATCTACGATCAAAACTGCCAAACAACAATGGGAAATTAAGCAAAAGCAAAATAAAGAATTAATTTTTTTTGCTAAATTAGAAGAAGGAACGGAAATGGACATTTAATTAGAATATAGAGGAATTATTCGTAGGAAAATTATATTTCTGTATAATGCAGCAGGGTACTACGCTGCCAAAGTTACTCACGCAAAGAATAAATTTGTTACGTCGAAGCAAAATTTCAGATGCGTGAACTTTGGTTCAGGAATGCAGTAGCGCCCAACGAATAACTGTTGGATGAACCGCGCATCACTTCCTTTGAGATGAATAAATAAAATTGTCTACGAGAGACAATAACGTTTACAGGAAATGATATTCATATAGCAACTAAAAATGCCGATTACAAGAAACAACAAACGTTTCCATTAACAGCCCTATTCTGGCAGGGTTACAAAAGTCACCACGGTTACAATTGTCAAAAATCGGTATTCTGACACATTTTTTTGGTGACAAACAAATAAAAACTGTTACCTGCCAAACAGGAGGTAACAGTGCGTGACAGCTGTTTTGTTGGCGGAAAGTTGATACAAATACATTTTACAAATTCTACAAGTAAACAATAAAAGTGTATACGGGGGGAAAAAAATATGGTGTACCAAAACACATTTTCTAAAGAATGTAATTTTTTTTAAAAAAAAGTATATTTTTAGGTGCTTTTTGTAAGAATATTTATTATATTTTCCCCAGAAGGTAATTTTTTAAAGAGAGGTTATTAAAAGCTACTATATTTTTAAGAAAATGTACTATTTCTAAGAAGAAGTACTAACTGTAAGAAAAAGCCATAAGAGTATGAAATTTACTTTTTATTGGGTTCAAAACTACAAAATATACTAAAGATTGGTTACAGGCTCCACCTAGAAAACTTCCCATTAATCAAGAAATTTCCCAACATATGTTAGTCTAGACACAAACCAAAGCAAAAGTACCCAATGTAGTTGATATTACTGTGTTGTAGCATAATAGTGTTAAAAAAAATTGTTTAATTTCTTTTTCATTTACCCCGTGTTCTGCATTGTGCGATAAGGATCTTCGTTCCAAAAATAATTATAAGTTTTGAAATAAAAAAATTTATCAGAAAAGTGAGGATAAAAAACCGTTTTTTTAATTAGCTCTCCAAGGATACATAGAATAGATAGAATAGGGGTGTTAATGTTATCTCGCGGTGGGAGTTGTAGGAAGTCCGAACTCAGTTTTTTTTTACAAGCAACGAACAATTTTTGCGATGAACTCTTTTTTCGAATTTTTATTTATTACGTTTCTTTATCATATGAGAAGATCATGCAACATGTTTATAAGGTCAGACGGTTATTTATTTCCAATACTGGTCGCAAATTAGTCCATATTGATATTTCAGTTTTCTAGGAAGTGTTCGAGAATTTCGCTTGGTATTTGGTGTAATATTACACAATATTGGAGGGAAATTCACCACTCCGAAGACTTGATATTAATGGTTCATGGTTTTGTTCAAACAGTAATGTCACGATTTCACAGAGTTGTGTGGTAACCAGAGTCGAATGATTGGAAAATTATATACTCGAAAACAGTGGCTTTTAAGCTCATGGCGCTACAATGTGGTCTTTCCTTCCCAGTTACGTTAAAGTCGACCTAATTTTTACAGAAATTTGGACCAAGACTTCACTAGACACCAGTATGCAGTTGCAGCTCTGAGCCTCATATCTGAACAATATGTTGGTCAGCAATGTGAATCTTATTCAAGCTTCTCACGTTCCCAAAGACTGACACTGTACTGGGCGTTGTCTTTCCACGATGATATGTTAAGCGATAGTACAGAAAATACTAGGACTATTTGGCAGTTTGATCAGTCATCATACCCCTACAGTAGAGAATAAACGAAAAGAGAGGAGTAACTCATGAGAGTGATTCTTTATTATTCTTTATTTATCGCAAATATAAATTATGAACATTTTGGAGTTAATGAAATGTATATTACTATCGAAGAAACAACTCCTACGATAACAATTTTTGATGTGTTAACATCTATAGATACCGGTAGGGCAATCTATCAAAGTGAACACATGCAAACAACACACAGCGTTAGCATCACATACGCGGCTGTTGAACAACAATAGTCTATGCCTAAAAATAAGTATGATGGTATTTATGTAGCAGCAACGAACAATCAATCAGGTCGCCGTCGCCAAAGAGTATTGAATAGTATAGAGAACTCATGGAACGAATTGTATGACTCAAAAGCACTAGCGACCTCTGGCGAATGATTCAAAACGTATTACACTCTCATTGTCATAACTTGGTCCATTCATAATTTTGATGTGGAACATTGATGCCTTTTGAAACATTTATGCTTTTTGTATTGTTATATATAATAACATTGTCGAAAATATGCATTTATATTGAAATATTCTATAAAGAGAATAAGACTCGTTTATGCTCTTGTATTCAGACGCAATTAGTTCTCTATAGTATTCAATACTTTTGGTCGTCGCTCTGTTTCTGACAAAACAAAACAATGCTTTCAGTGAGCTAAATATCGCTTTATATATTTTAACAATATGACATCTAATGTTATAGCAGAGGTAAGAAAATAGAAAGTGCAGTAGCAAAAGAGCCTTTAGCACAAAAACTTTTCTTTTCTCATTTTCCGAAGTAACATTTACTAATGTCTTAATGTGAAGTGGAACAGGTACTGTGTAACAAAAAGGTGTTAACACATCGCCGTGGGTTCGAAGACTCATCGATTTTTTTATTTGCTGAAAAATATTAAAATTTGTGGCCACCCATGAAAGTAAGTAGCAACCGAAATTCTTTTGGGGCAAAGTATATATATTAGAGCTAAACGAGCTCTAAATGTGTCTAAAAATAAAAAAAAAATGTATGAAAAACCCCCGAGCGAAATTTCTGCCCCACATCAACAATGAAAAATATTATTAAAAAAATTCACATTTTCAGAGAATGCCGACTATAGGGTACATTGCCAAATGATCATTGCTTTACTTTAAATATATCTGGCAAAGATTTGTCTTTCAGAAAAATTTAAAAAAATTTATACATTTCTTGGAAAATGATAAAGAAAATACTGACTGAAATTTACAAGTTGAAAAAATTCCAAATTTGGGAAGTCGGCATTTCCAAACCCAAATGTTTTACAGCGAAAAAGTTTTTGCAGCGTATTCTTTACTAAAGTATTCGCAGTTGAATTACTATATTTTTTGTTTGTCTTGCATAGTAGAATCTCAAAAATAAAAAAAGGTTTGTAATTGCCCTGTAAGTGTAGAAGCACCAGGCTTTGAAAGTTGCAACGTGGCCAACTTTGACACCCTGTAGCATCAACTGTGTTTACACAGATTGCCTCTAAATGCAATATTGTAAAAGTCTTACTCTTTCTCTATAAATGTCTGGTACATTTTAAAATGATCAGAACAATATTTTAAAAGTTGTGATATTATTACCGAGGTTTTTCCAATCGGCCCCACTGTGCAATGTTAAGATTTTGACCCGGCCTAACCAAAGAATATGGTGGATGAGGTACCAATTCGTAGCCCAATTCATTGAATTTTGCCTTTGAGACTACACAAGTGAGAACCATATGGGGTAATTTTTTTAACCCGCGTTAAATCGGTCCAATAAGTTGGTATAATATTCGCCGTTTATTGATTTCCCCTTTTGAAGGCAATAGATGTGAAATATCCCGCGTGTATCCCAGAAAACTGTTTCCATCACCTTATTGGCCGACAAACTTACCTCGGCCTTCTTCGGAGCCGGTTCACCCGCAGAAACCCATTGTTTAGACTGCTGCTTGGTCTCCAGTGTGTTGTAATGTATCCATGTTTCATCCTCAGTTGCAAAACGTCGCAAAAACTCCTTCGAATTGCGGTTAAACAACTCCAAACAATCCTTTGAAGTTGTTACACAATTACGTTTATGGTCAATTAAGAGCAAACGCGGCACCCATCTTGCAGAGAGCTTTCTTAAACCCAACTGATGATTTAAAATCGAAACCACACTGCTATATTAAATGCCTATGGCATCAACAATCTCACGCAATTGTACTCTTCGACCGGCCAACACCATATCGTGGATTTGTTCGACATTTTCGGGTGTATTGACCTAAATTGGCCGTCCAGAACGTTCAGCGTCACAACGACCACAACGAAGTCAGTAAACCCCTTTTTTACCATTGAATTCGATCGCGCTGAGTCCCCATAGTATTTATCAAGCTTTTTCTTGGTTTAATTGACTGCTTTTTTTTCGCAAAATATAATGTTTCATGAGAACTCGAAATTCCCATTATTTAATTTTTACGAAAATTCACGAGGTTGTATGTTTTGAACAGCTGTTAAATGCAAAGTCAATGACGGAACTTGCTCACACTTTGACAGTAGTCTATTAACAGGAAGCAGTGTTGCATTTCATATGTCTACGAGGGAAGTTTCGAAAGTCACGGACTTATTGGTCCGCCGTATCACTTCTAACTAACTCTCGTTTATTCGCTATTTAACGACATTAAAAAATAGCTCTAGTTGTTGTAAGTAAAATATATACTCTTCCTTAAGTTTTAATCATCCAATAGAAACTAATACTCGTATTAAAACAAAGAAGGCACTCTGTAAAGTTACAAGCGGTTGGAAAAAATATCTCTGTACTGCACAATAAAATTGATTTGAATTAATTTGTATTGTGGCTGTATGTAAAATCACTTGCCATAACCGCAGTAAAGTCCTCAGGCGAATCAACTTTTATGTCAATCACAATGACGGGCATATACATTTGCATTAGTTGGTATTTATTTTCCATTTCTTTTTCCAATTGAATCCCCCACAAACACAAAAGTAGTAGCAGCACTTGTGGGTACCATTTGTGCAAATCGAAATGCAAATGAAGGGAATAAAGAAAATATTAGCAAATAATTGAATTGTAATCAAATTAAATTACGAACGGTCAATTGAAGCTTTTATTGGAGATATTAAATAAAATAAGCGAATTTATGTGCGGGATAAATACGATAACCAAAATAGTAGTGGGTGGATAATACTAGAAAGGACTTAGTTCCCGTATTGACTTTAATGAAAGGATTAGGAAGAATTTCTCAAAATGATAGGGACCAACAGAAACGAAATCCTATGGGAATTCTTCTAAACTAAGATGAGTCAGATTAGCTGCGGAGAAAAAAAACATCACAAAGTATATGATTTCTGTTGCAATTTATTTCGAATTTTGTAGAATATGTAGAATAAAACTCCTCTAGAAATATATATGTATGAGTCACGGAGATGTCTATTCCTAAGCATTCTTGCATTTGAATCCCTGAAGGTGATGCATATTCATTATTTCATTATCAAATATTTTTGAAATAAATTCTAAAAATTTATGACACACATTCCATAACATTCCATTTTTCACTCTGAAATTTTTTGAAAAACTTGAAATGCTTATACTTTGTAGAGACATAAATACTGTTACTTATACAGGGTGATTCAGGAAGTTCCGGACAAATTTCTCCAGCGTATTCCTTGGCTCATTGCATGAAGAAAAGTCCACTAGGACCATGTCCGAAAATGCAAGGGTGCGAAATGGCAGCGGGTTCAAAATTTTCGGATTAGCGGTCGGAGAGTAGTAGGGTAACTTCTGAGACAGTGGGCAGATTGTCGAAAATGTCTTTAAGAGACCTTTCAGAATCAATAAAAAAAAAAGTGGAAAAAATTCAAATCGCCGAGATGCAGAGCTTTCGGAAAAAAATGGAAAAAAAATTCACATAACCTCAATTTGCTCAGCCAGATGGCAGATAACTTATGTTCTGTTGAAAGATAGCCATACCTCTTACCTTTCCAAAATGACCTAAACAAAGCCCAGGGGTCTTACCGTTCCAAAGTTATGACCATTTTACTGAAATGCAAAAATGTTTCTTTTTGTTTTTGGAAGCGAAAAAACAGCACACATTTATTTGTTTTTGTAAATTAACACGTTTAAGATTTTATTTTCCAGTCCATTTTCCAGTCCATTCATCAGTGCCTAAAAACGTAAGTAGTATTTATAGGTATTCATTGATAGAATTTTGTCATTCAACAAGTGTCTACGAACGCGAAAAGTACAAGTGATTTTTGTCCGGGTTTTTAAAAGTGAATAACGACAAAAAAGTAAAAGTTTACGCTAATCTCTGCTGCAGCAACAGTTTCGAGTACATTGTGTTTTGAATTATTAAAAATGGCAACGTATTCAAACGAAGAGTTAGCAGACATTAATTACATTTATGGATTCTGCGATGGTAATGCAAGAGCTGCTGCGCGGGAATATGCATAACGTCTTCCTAATCGACGACCACCAAACCGAACAACATTCAGTGAGACGCACCGCCGATTTCGTGAAGGTACGTTGTTTACACAAATGGAGCGTCCCGGAAATGAACAACACGACGTTGCAGTTGAAGAGTTAATTTTGGATGCGATAGACGAGAACCCAACGACAAGCACAAGACGAATCGCGCTCCAAGTTGGTTTGGCACAATCAAAAGTATGGCACAAAGACAAAAAACATCCATTCCATTTCACACCAGCTCAAGAACTCTTGGCGGCCGATTTGCCACTACGCGTCAACTTTTGCCGTGAGTTGTTGCAACGGGATGTGCACGCATTTATGTTTTTACGTTCGATTGTGCGGACCGACGAAGCGCAATTCACGAGAGACGGCATAACTAATCTCCATAATTTGCACGAATGGGCCCATAACAATCCCCACAACAAGAAAGAAACAGCATTTCAACACCGATTTGCCTTCAACGTTTGGGCAGGCATCATCGACAACACCTTGATTGGGCCAAAAGTACTTCCGCCCAGGTTAAATTCGCAAAATTATTTGGTTTTTTTGCAAGAAGTCATGCCAGAAATCCTAAAGGAAGTACCTCTTGCGGTACGAAATCATGTTTTCTATCAACTTATTGTGCAGGATTGGCTTAACTGCGGGATTGGCTTAACACCCTCGCTTATTGTAACACACTGGCTTATTGTGCGGGATTGGCTTAACACCCTCGACGTTGGATTGGACGAGCTGGACCAATGATCTCTGGCCGCCACGATCTCCAGATCTCACACCACTTGATTTCCTTTTGTGGGGCTACATGAAAGATTGTGTGCATTCTGTGCAGATCCACAACCGTGAGCAGTTACTTGCAGGCATTGAGGAAGCTGCAGTTCGTGAAAAGATGAGTGAACTAAACGTGGCGGATGTGGTTCGCAAACGGCTGCAATTGTGTTTAGTAGAAAATGGGAAACACATTGAAAACTTCCTTTAACATCAAATGTTTTTTTTTCCTTATGTGTTTGATTTTTCAGCCAAAAATTTCAATAAAATAAATTCTTAAACGTGTCAATTTACAAAAACAAATAAATCTTTGCTGTTATTTCGCGTCCAAAAAAAAACAAACATTTTTGCATTTCAGTAAAGTGGTCATATTTTTGGAACGGTATGACCACTGGGCTTCGTTTAGGTCATTTTGGAAATGTAAGAGGTATGGCTATCTTTCAACAGAAAAAAAATATATAAGTTACCTGTCATCTGGCTGAGCAAATTGAGGTTATGTGAATTTTTTTCTCCATTTTTTTCCGAAAGCTCCTTATCTCGGCGTTTGACTTTTTTCTACTTTTTTATTGATTCTGAAAGGTCTCTTAAAGACCTTTCCAACAATCTGACCACTGGCTCAGAAGTTAGCTACTTTACCTTACTACCCTCCGACCACCAATCCGAAAATTTTGAACCCGCTGCCATTTCGCACCCTTGCATTTTCGGACATGGTCCTAGTAGACTTTTCCTCATGAAATGAGCCAAGGAATACGCTGGAGAAATTTGTCCGGAACTTCCAGAATCACCCTGTATTTTGGGGTATAAACAAAAACTATTGAATGTTTTTGGACCATTTTTTTTTATATATTTATTGATATGTATTGTATACAAAAAGCTAATGGTGATTTCGTTTCTAAAAAATAATGTTGATAATTTTGCCATCACCCCCTTAAAGTTGTGCCTTTTTTAGTGTGAGTAACGAACATAGAAATGTTGCATTTTCTCACAACTGTATGGTTTTTTAGCATGTCTTTATTACCTCGCTTAACTACATTATTCGACCAGTCTATATGGAAATTTAAGCAATATTCAGCAATTTTAAGCGACTCTATATACACACTGGTCGATAGGGTAGCAATAGAAATGGTTTTTTGTCGTTATTCCCGCTTAACAAAAACTTCGACCACTTTGTTTTAGAATGAGAAATTGAAGCCGTTTAGCTTAGCGAGGACAAATACAGAAAATTTTAAAATTACAGAAAATTTTCCATTTTATCGGGCAATATTCTCCTCCATGACTCGCTGAGAGGGCAGAAAATGCAACATTTTTCCACTTTTTGAGTGCAACATTCTCAGAAACGAACACAAAACCTTCAAGTGGGGTTGCATTTTTTTCACAAACGACCACAGAAAGATACTTTTAGGGCAGAAAAAATATGGAATTTTTCCTCAGAATCGAAATCGCCATAAGTTGCATTCAAAATGTCCGCCCTTGGCCTTCACGCACGCCTTCAGTAGCATTGGCCAATCATCAATACCTGAATGCACCTCATCCATTGGAAAATTGGCTACTGCACGTACCAGAGCTTTCTTAAGAGAATCAATGTTGGGGTATCTTTTGTGGCAGTCTATGTCCTCTAAAACGGTCAACATTTTGTAATCCAGAGGATTCAGATCAGGGATGCCAGAGGGCCATTCTTCAGAGAATATAAAAGCTGGCATATTGTTTCGAAGCCAGGTTTGTGTCGTTTTAGCCTTATGAGCTGGTGCTGAATCTTGCTCGAAAGTCCACAGCTGGTTTTGGAACAGGGAATTATTAAGCGGCTTTACAATTGCTTCCAAAATGGTTTCTTGGTAAACTTTGGCCGGTGTGTTGACTGGTACTAAACCATGACTGCAGCTGGATGATGACCCTTTTCGACCCATGGGATGAGCGCAGATGCTTCTTTAGATGATCGTGCATAAATCCTATCATTTTGTTTGTTAAATTTTTCCTGTACAGTAATAATTTTTTCATCCGTAAACAAGAATTTTCTATGCAAGTTATCAGCGTACGTCACAAAAAGACGTTTGTATTTTTCTTTCCTATTTTTTTTAAGTTGCAGTCAACAAATGTCCTGTACGCCGTTTGAAAGCCCCAAGTTCCAAGTCTTGGACTTTTGCGTGATTTTTATCTCACGGGCCATGATTTTCTGTGGCCGGAGAGCATTTCGTTGAATTCTTGATTTGACGGCTTTGATGACTTGCTGTGTGATCTTGCGGTCTTTTATATATCCAGTCTCCTAGACCAAAGACAAATGTGGACGTCGGTGGTGCAATGGTAGTGTGCGCGCCTCTTGTACATGAGATCCTGGGTTCGATCCCTGCTCAGACCACCTTAAAATTTCTTTCGGCGGCGGTCACCTCGCACAGTGACGGCAACACTATCGAGTATTTAGCTATGAAAAATCTTTTCAAAATACTGTTCGGAATCGGTGTAAAACTTTAGGTCCCAATCAGTGAGTGAAAAACTGGAAAACTCAGTGATTGTGAGAAGCTCTCCCCTGTCCCTTCATGGGATGTAATGGGAAACCATTTTTTTTTCTCCTAGACCAATTGTTTGCACCTGTAGACGAACTCGCGACTAATGCCGAGCGGGAGGAGCGTTTTGAAAATATCTTTTTTTTTTCTTTCCACACTTAAAAGGTGCTTCAACTGGCTTGGTTCAACATATTTGGTGGGAGGTGACTTCAATGCTAAGCACCAAGTATGGGGCTCGCAACTGAACAATAGAAGAGGTAGAGAATTACACAAGGCCAAGAAAGAGGAGCAACTTTCTCATTTGTCAAACGGAGAACCAAATTATTGGCCCTCTGATCTTTCAAAAACCCCCGATGTCATAGATTTTTTTATCCTGAAAAATGTGGACAGAAACAAATGCGATAGTTACTCATGCCTTGAACTTTCCTCAGACCACTCTCCAATGATCACCGTTCTACGATCATCAGTCAGACAAGTAGAATCACCGATTATTTAGCACACTGAGAATACCGATTGGAAGTACTTTAAGGAAACCTGTAGTAGGCTAATCAATCTAGCTGTCTCATTAAAAAAAAGAACACGAAATAGAAGACGCAATACATATTTTCACTGCGCATATCCCAACAAGCCGCTTGAGAAGCTACTCCCCAGACGAAACGTCATGCCGCCCATAATCGAACGAGTGGGAAAGTTAGGGCCCTCCTACGAGAGAAGCGGAACTTGAAAAGAACCTGGCAAACAACTAGATTCCCAGCAGACAAAACTAGACTCAACAGGGTTAGGAAAAAATTACAGAAAGCCTTATCAATGGAAACGAATAACAAGTTTGACTTCTTCGTTTCTAATCTTTCACCATCGGAAAACACTGTTTACAACCTATGGTTGAAAAGGCCCATTGTGATACCTGCAGTTTCCTCCATAGCAACTATTGACTAGTCGTCTAGCCAATTTGTTCTTTTAATATATGTGTACCGAATATCCAACTTCTCAGTCCTGACAGAGCAGGGCAATCCAAGAGAAGGTGTTTCGTCGTTTCCTCGTCCTCTTCCATGCAGCATCTACAGAGAGTGGAGTTTCTATGCCTCAATTTTAGGGCGTGTTTTCCTACAAGACAATGTCCCGTAAGTGTTCCTATCATTGTGGATAACCTGCCTCTCGGCAAGTTAAGTAGTTGCCTAGTCCTCTTCCTGTCCACCTGTGACCAGATGACCCTGGCTTGTTTGCAAGTTGAAGTAAGTCTCCACTGGTCCTTGAACATATTATCGGCCCACTGCCTGATCTGCAAACGGCAGTTAGAGATTGGCATACTAACACCTTCTTTTGCCGGAAGAACCTGTGCCGTAGTGCCCTGTCTAGCTAACGCATCCGCTACGCAATTGCCTGGAATGTCGCTGTGTCACGGTACTCAGATGAGCCTGATGTCAAAATACTCTGCCATCACCCTAAGTGATGAGTGGCATTCTTTCGCCGTGAGGGGCGTAGCAAACATGGCTTCCAGGGATTTGATGGCAGCCTGGCTGTCTGTGTAGATACATATTCTCCGGAAGGTTGTGACACTACTTTTCGGTAGTTCAGCAACCTCCAGTTTGGGGGTAATTTTCCGCCTGAAATACACTACAGTGATCAGGCAGCTTGAAGGAGATATTTATATTTAGGTCCGTCGAATGGACCCCATAGCCCACTTGCTCGTCCAACTTTGATCCATCCGTGAAAAATCTGATGCTACTGGTATCCCCTTTCAGTGACTTTTCCCAGGTATTCCTGTTCGGAATAGAAGTCCTTAGATTTGTCGCTGGTAGAAGGTAGAGTATACAGTAGTCCGTCTTTACGGGAATAGAGTTGATCCGGTGTAGTAATTCAGTGTGTCCTTAATGTCCCGATATCAAAACGCCACAATCTCTGATTCTTACCAGGGATGTAACGGCTGCCGATTCGGCCATGATATCAGGAGTAAAGATGTTCAGTATAGCGCTAAGTGCAGTACCTGACGTCGTGCCCATTGCCCCATTAACGCTAATCAGTGCTGATCTTTGAATTTTCATCAAGGAATTCAGAATATATTTCTTTTGGAGGGACCTCCACCAAACTACGATACCATAGAGAAGTATTGTTTTGACTATTGCCGTATAAATCCACATTCATTTTATTTCCAATGAAATATTTTGCGACTTACTATCGATATTTTCCATCGGCATATCGTGCCTGCCTTTGTCTACTCTACAGATATTTCACTTATGCCTTCTTCTAAACCAAGAGTGTCAGCAAACTTATTTTGTCGGCTGGTGGAAGCTGTAAGTGCATCTGTTTTTTTGTGTCCACGGAATTACCTAGAGTGATCATAAATTTATCTAATGCTCCCTTCTATTGGTTGATAGCTTCTTCATATTGTTTTTTTACTTTTCTTTTTTCAGCGCCTGATAAATGGCGTTTCATTGTTCATATTATGTTTCAAAAACAAAGATTGCAGATAAATAAATAAGTTTTTAAACATTGCCTTCTGAAACATGTTATTTAAAATTCACGAGAATGATTTGTAACAATATTTTTATCATGCAGTTTTAATTGTTAAACTCGTGGTACAGTTTGTAAATAATTCACCGTGAGGAAAGTTGCAATACAATTGGGAGGACAATTTTTAAATGATTTAAAGTCTTAAAAACAAATTTATTTCGAATGCCACTTGATACTAATTATTTGTAATGACATAAATATAAGTATTTAATTTTATAATTCAAAATTAATAAAGATAAACATCGTTACAACAGGAGGACTATAGATTGGCTTCACAGAGATTGGCATACTAACACCTTCTTTTGCCGGAAGAACCTGTGCCGTAGTGCCCTGTCTAGCTAACGCATCCGCTACACAATTGCCTGGAATGTCGCTGTGTCCCGGTACCCAGATGAGCCTGATGCCAAAATACTCTACCATCACCCTAAGTGATGAGTGGCATTCTTTCACTGTCAAGGACGTAGCAAACATGGCTTCCAGAGATTTATGTAGATACATATTCTCCGGAGGGTTGTGACACTACTTTTCAGTAGTTCAGCAACCTCCAGTATGGCGGTAATTTCCGCCTGAAATTCACTACAGTGATCAGGCAGCTTGAAGGATATATTTACATTTAGGTCCAGTGAATGGACCCCATAGCCTACTTGCTCGTCCAGCTTTGATCCATTCTTGAAAAAACTGATACTACTGGTTTCCTCTTCCAGAGACTTTTCCCAGGTATTCCTATTCGGAACAGAAGTACTTAGATTTGTCGCTGGTAGAAGGTAGGGGATACAATAGTCCGTTTTTACGGGAATAGAGTTGATCCGGTGTAGTAATTCAGCGTGTGCGGAATGCTCCGATATCAAAACGCCACAATCTCTGATTCTCACCAGGGATGTAGCGGCTGCCGATTAGGCCATGATATCAGAAGTACAGATGTTCTGGATAGCACTAAGTGCAGTACCTGACGTCGTGCCCATTGCCCCACT
Source organism: Phaonia tiefii (assembly GCA_963931995.1). Taxonomy (NCBI): domain Eukaryota; kingdom Metazoa; phylum Arthropoda; class Insecta; order Diptera; family Muscidae; genus Phaonia; species Phaonia tiefii. The sequence continues at coordinate 133,913,299 of OZ008371.1, forward strand.
AACGCTAATCAGTGCTGATCTTTGAATTTTCATCAAGGAATTCAGAATACACTTCTTTTGGAGGGACCTCCATCAAACTACGATGCCATAGTAAAAGCCAGCAAAAATTTCAACACTACAACGGAAAGAATACCTCCCATAAAATCAACTAACGGAACTTGGTCCAGATCTGATGAGGAAAAAGCGGACTCGTTTGCTCAACACCTCTCACACGTTTTTCAACCCAACCAGTCAACAAATTTCACTTCTGAGGTCGATGAATTTCTCACATCACCTGCTCAAATGGACTTACCAATCAAAAGAACAACCTGCTATGAACTAAAATAAATAATACGAAGCCTACGAAACAGGAAAAAGGCGCCAGGTTTTAATCTGATTACGGCACATATCCTCAAAGAACTCCCGGATAGAGCTATAATACATTTTGGGAACATAATAAATGCTATTGTCAGAGTCGGCTACTTTCCGGTGCAGCTCAAAGTGGCCGAAGTGATTGTGATTCCAAAGGTTGGTAAACCGCTCGAGAACGTGCATTCGTACCGACCGGTAAGCCTTCTTCCAGTGTTGGGCAAAATAGTTGAGAAAATTTTGCTTAACAGAATGAAGCCTATACTTCGAACCAAACACTTGATTCCTGACCATCAATTTGGTTTCAGGGATAAACACGCAACAATTGAACAGGTGAACAGGACGGTTAAAACGATAAGGACAGCGTTTGAGGAGAAACAATATTGTTCAGCGGCATTCTTAGACATCAGCCAAGCATTTGACAAGGTTTGGCATGAAGTCCTACTCTACAAGTTAAAGAAAAATATACCCTTCCCCTATTATGAACCACTACGATCCTACCTAGAGTGTAGATACTTATATGTTAAAGTCAACAGTAGTCAAACGAATTTATTTGAAATTAAACCTGGCATACATCAAGGAATTATTCTCGGACCATTGTTGTATACTAGAGTTGGGTAGTTCATGAACTACCTAGTTCATTTAGGGTGACCATACATCACCCCTATGAATATAATGCACATGTTCGATACGGCGAGTATGTTCGTTATTGTTCCGACCGGGCACCTTAAATTAACGAGTTCGAGAACTAGTGTATAAATGGCAAAATCCTCACCATCCATGCGTATGATTAATACCAGAATTTCTGCAGTGCAGCACTGCATTAAGTATCCGCCCCCTAGTGCAGTATTTGCCAATTGCCACGAGACAGTCCAACAATTTTAGGTCTCATTTGTTTGACAAATTAAAGTTTTCAATTTCAGATTTATTCAATGTCTTTAGTACAATTTTCGTAAACTTATATAGTTAACAATATTACTTACTTACTTACTGAACTCTTTCTTCACTTAACAGTTTTTGCAGAACTATCCTATAATTTCAAAAATATGTTGGGATTTTACCCATCATGACACAAACAACAAAAAAATATCCATCACAATTCACCGCCCAAAAAAGAATCTGAAAAAGGGCTCAGTATAAACAAACAAAAACTTAAAAGTAATCCTTAACTACTATATGTACATATCTACATTTGAACTGGCCCAAGGGCCAGCAAGAGACCCAGGATAGCCTGGGCCCTAGATCCGTCGTCAACTATCTTTGCGTAATCACGCAAGAAACCTCCTAGTTTCGTTCGACAGGATATGAGGTACATGCCGAATATACGCCGGCAATCGGCATCTATTGTACCAAAATGGGCCATAGCCCCCTGCATTGAAACACCACTGGGTGCAGATGCAGCTACACTAACTCCGGCCGTAGGGGCACGAGTGCGACCATGGGGAGCGACAGCGTAGGAGATGCCACCCTGAGTAAAGCCACACAATCGCAGTCTCAGAGCGGACTCCCTGGAGCTGGACGCATTCCCCAATTGACCGCACAATTAACACATCTGGTTACCTGTTCTTGCTCGAGAGTGGATTCTCTCGGAACCGCATCAGGGCCAGATGAAATCTCATCCTTGCTCTTCCTAGGGAGCATTTGCATTTGCCAGGGATACTGCATTTGCCAGGGCCATGTTACCCGCCACATTCGCAGCAACGGTTGGGCATGCCGCAGTTAAGCGATACATGCCCAAAGTAGTGGCATTTCATACACTGGGTTAAACCAGGCTTTTTATCCTTTCGGATAGAAATTCTGCAGTTTAACATGTATCGCAGGACGTAAATCCCGTTGATATCGGAATCCCTTAATATGTGAATAAGCCACTACTTATCCTACCTAAGCTTAGTTATCCTTAGGACCGATAAATTAAGCTTGAGTGTGTTCAAATACAATTTAAGGCCTGCCTCTTCAAATGTGTTCGATAGCCCAACTATGACCGCCGCAAAGGGAGTCTGCGACCTAGGTATGTAGGTATAGGAACCCATCCCCGCCACCCTAAGCATCTCCCTAATGGAGTTATAATCTTTCATATTCCCCAAATTAATTTTAACGAGCGCTCGCCCTACCATCTTCATCATAAAGTTGTCATGGTGCAGTGCAGCTTTAATTTTCACTGCTACTGCACACACTTTATCATCATACACATAAATATCAGGTATTGTCTTACTTCTATTTTTGCTGCTACTACCGCTGTTCTTCCCCGTGGTCGTCTTCTTGCGGTAGGCGCCTGTCTTCCTCTCGTTTACTCCCATCATAGGTGGATTAGCATATTTCTTCATCGCCTCAGCCATCTTCTGCGCCGACATTGCCCAGGCCCCCAACACAATACTTCGCTAAACGTGGGTGGCGTCCCATAGTCCATGGATTCTTCGTCCGTGGCATTGTTCATCATGTTCTCCAAATGTTTAATCTGGTCTTGCATCTTCTCAATGGTCTTATTAGCCCGCTCGAACTCGGTTGCCATTTTCCTATTTTCCGCGCGCAGCTGTCGGTTTTCCCCAATTAAGTCCTCTTCTGTTCGCCTCTACTTAGACGGAAGACTAGCGGCAGCCGTACACCGTGCCATTAACAAAGCATGATCCTCCTCCATGACTTTCAGCTCCTCCTTTTGTTCAGGAGTGAGCGGCTGTTTAGACGGATCTACGGAATATATTATAATCCTGGCCCGGATTTTAGTCCTCTTCCCCACCACTGGGGTAAAACCGGCATCGCTTGGGTCAGACATCGTCTTGAAGAGAAATTTTCTTCCAAAATTTCGTTTTGCAGACGCCAAGTTTTTTTCTAAATTTTCAAAGTTTTCAACTTAAATTTTATCCGTTGTTCAGTTTCACTTTTTCACTTTATCGCTAGTCTTAACACTTCAGGAACTGAATCGACAAATTAAAATATAATACAACTGCATGCTATAAATATTTGATTGTTTTTATAGTTCGTTTGAATGGTTTTTGTCGGCGAAACCTAAAATTTAAATTGTAATCAAAAACATTCCACATTTAAAAATTTAACTAAAATGTTGTGGTTAAATACAGTTAAAAATCAAAATACGTATTATGTCCTTACGTCCTTCTTTTAGTTTGACATACATTGATGTGAGATTTTGATATATATCTTGTTTTTGACCTATTTTGAAACCAATTCTAGTTAAGTTAGGTGTTGGTGACAGTAGCTGAGCGACTCACTTAGACTTGTTGGTTTCGATTAGAGTCATGCCTAAGCTTGTACCAAGAAGCTCAGGATTTTGTAGGCGCCTCTCTGAGATAATTCTTACAGGTCCTGCTAATTTAGAGCGCGCAATAGACATCCTCCTTCCAGACAGTGCTCGACTAGTGTAGAGAAGATGTCCAGTGGATTATTCCATATCCTTATTGTCACAGCTTCTACAAGTGCCATTGGGCGTGGATCCGTGAATCTGCTCCTAGCCACTATTGATCAGAATTGTTATATATGTATAAAATATATTCTCCTCGTCCAGCTCTAGCATCATCACGTTGGAGTGCTATTACAGGATATGCTCACAATTCGCCGGGAGCATGTAAGCAATACTTATCACAAACACTTCCGATTAGCCGCCATTAGCAACAAAACCAACACGAAACTCTTGTTCAAAGCCATCCCACTTTGCCAACCATATACACTCAATAAACCTCCTAGCACGGAAGTTAAAATTAGCAGTTGTTTGATTATGGTATTTGTTCTTCTGCTCCGCCACGCAGGATTATCGCACAATTAAAGGTCACACTATAACAATTGCGATAACATTCCATGTGATAAAAACTAAATGATAACTGCAGGCGAGCACTAAAGCTTAACATTTAAATATTTTGCGTTCTCGTGTTTGAAAAGGGGAATTTGCCAGCACTTTGTGTGTGTTGCCTGGGGACTTTCCTGTTCAACTTGTTAACTATGACAATTTTTGTTGCTATTTCTCTCTTATGCGCAATATGAGAATGTGCATTTGGATTATGCTTTTGGGTCAAGATATACATGATAGGGTGTTAGTATTCGGTAAGAATATTATTCATATGTGACACTGAGCAAAATGTTAGTGAACTTCTAAGCCTGTAGTGTGAACTTTTCATATATTAACATGTAGACCAAGAAAATCGCTCGTAACAAAAATTAAAATTCAACAACCTACTGTATACTAAATTTGATTTCAAGGCACTGCATCTATGCGAGAAAATCAGGGGGGAAAAGGACGTAGAAGAAGAGAGATTTCTGTTCTTATATTGGTATAGTTGAGCTTTTGAGTATGAATAGATGAGTATGAGTAGATACTAAGGGGGTTTCGTTAAATGTTATTGAAGGCTCCCTCGATGTCCAGCAAAGTCCCTAGTACAAAGACCTTATTCTCAAGAGAGTTCTCTATTATGCTGACTATGGAGTGGAGAGCCGTCTCAGTTGACCTGCCCTTGATATAGGCATGCTGAGAACTCGATAGTAGATTCTGTGGAAGATTACGTCGAACGTGAATGTCCAGTAACCTTTCAAATGTCTTAAGAACACAGGATGATAGATAGGTCTAAAGTCCTTTGGTTTGACACGAGAGCATTTGCCCGCTTTCGGGACAAAAACCACTTTGGTTTGCTTCCAAATGCTAGGAAAGACTCCCAGCATAAGGCAGTCCTTGAAGATTGCCTCCAACCAACTACAAGATAGGTATAGTGCCTCCTGTAGTTGTGCGGGTATTATCCCGTCAGGTCCGGCCGATTTATAGGGCTTAAAGCATCTAATGGCCCATATCAGATTTTTTCTGCTCACTATTGAGAGAACCTTTTCTAAGCTAGGTGAGTTTCCGTCTAGCTCTACTGGCTGTCATCGTTGGGAAAGTGAGTATCCAGGAGAATCCCAAGAGACTCTTCAGACGAATACGTCTACGTTCCATCGTCTTTCATTAAGAACCCCGCACACGGTGAGTTTTTAGCGAGCACACATCTTAGGCGTGCAGTCTGGTTGGTTCCCTCAATGGATTTACAGAAGTTTCGCCAGGATTTCCGTTTGGCCTTCTTGATTTCACCTTTAAATAGATTAAGACTAATCTTGTAAATGTCCCAATCCCTTTGGTCGCCGCTCCTTTTGGCCTTGTTGAAAAGCCGCCTAATGAACGATCTTAGATCCAGAAGCTCAGCGTTCCACCAATGAGATTTTTTGTTACCCTTGGCAGCATTATAACCACTGGTCTTACAGGACTCATTGAGCGCGTTTCTGCACTCATCAGTAAATTTGCCAACTAGTTCTTCCAGCTCTGGCACATTAGTCCGAATATTCGTTATTCCAGTCCGTTTTCCTATAATTTTTAAAAACTTCCTTTTTCAGAGGTCCGATATTTATGTGGAACTGTAGATATCTATTATCAGAAAATGAGTGATACGAAAGTACGCTCCAATCGGATACAGTTACATAGTCGTAGCCAAGTAGTAAAGTTAGGTCTAGTACTTCCCTCCTAACCGAAGTTATGAAGGTCGGTTGCTCGCCTTTTTACATATAGTCAGGTTTTCGCATATAATGAAATTTAAAAGAGACTCACCTCGATCATTGGTGCCGGTACTCGCCCATATTGTGTGGTGCGCATTGACATCGGCACCTATACTGACGCTACAATTCCGTCTGTTTGCCTCCTATACATTATCCCTTACGAACTTCGGAGGGAGTGATTCAGTATGGTCGTGCGCAATGTACGATGAAACTAGCCAAATGTCCCGCTGGCCGTTTTCCAGCGAGAGGCTGATGGCGGTTGTATCGCTATCACTATAATTCTGCAATAAAAGATCATTAAATTTGTTTTTAATGAGTATGCAAGATCTCGGCCTATCTGGGGTTGATAGGACGAAGGTATTGTATCCATTGCACCTGATACCACATATACGATCATTGACCGTCCATGGTTCTTGTATCAGGGCCACATCGGCTCCACCCTTCGCAAGATGGAGAATGAGGTTGGCAGATGCTACCTTACTGCGATGAAGATTTATCTGGAGGACTTCCATCATCTACACGATCTCCAACTCCGGGTACCTTGATCACGGTTGTCTCGTGATCACCCTCGCTAGTGATGGACAGGTCGATGATACTGCCACTGTCGTCATCCAGTAATGCTTCTACCGCAGTTTCAGAATGCTTTCCAGCATTTACCTCTGTGACACCCGACTTCGACACGGCCAGTTTGCCACTCAGTGTATCTACTTTGTATACCCTGAGGGGTACACTCATGAACCCAAACCGAATTTGGCCTTTGGACTACTCTAGGGGTTTTAAGGAATCGTGGTTCAGGACCTAAACTACCTGGCGGGAGGTTCCTACAGGATCCTTCAACCTTGGGCGATTCTTAGGTCGTTACAGAATCTAGGAGTCCACAGCTTAGTGACACGCCTAATTGGGAAGCTTCTGGTGGATACAATTGCTAGGAACGTTAACAGGGGGACACCGCAGGGAGGAGTTCTGTATCCACTATTATGGTTAACTTCTGTCAATGAACTGCTTCTTGAATTGGTCAGGTCCGAATGACAGGTCTTTGCCTATGCCGATGATATTGCTATCATCTGTACGGGTAGAACCAGCTTACAACCAGCCTACTTAGTCTGATTTCGAACTGGACCGCTAACAACGGACTATCGCTTAACCCACTTAAAACCGAGCTTATCTTGTTTTCTCGGAAATATAAAATACCCCCATTTAAACTGCCGTCAGTTAATGAGGTGCAATTACAGTTGACGGAAAAGGTCAAGTATCTGCGGATAATTCTCGACAGAAAACTAAACCGGATCAACTCTATTCCCGTAAACACGGACTACTATACCTTCTACCAGCGACAAATCTAAGGACTTCTATTCTGTAGAGGAATACCTGGGAAAAGTCACTGGAAGAGGATACATGTAGTATCAGATTTTTCACGGATGGATCAAAGTTGGCCGACCAAGTAGGCTATGGGGTCCATTCACCGGACTGAAATATAAATATCTCCTTCAAGCTGCCTGATCACTGTAGAGTATTTCAGGCGGAAATTACCGCCATACTGGAGGTTGCTGAACTACTGAAAAGTAGTGTCACAACCCTCCGGAGAATATGTATCTACACAGACAGCCAGGCTACCATAAAATCCCTGGAAGCCATGTTTGCTACGTCCCTGACGGTGAAAGAATGCCACTAATCACTTAGGGTGATGGCAGAGTATTTTGACATCAGGCTCATCTGGGTACCGGGACACAGCGACATTCCAGGCAATTGCGTAGCGGATGCGTTAGCTAGACAGGGCACTACGGCACAGGTTCTTCCGGCAAAAGAAGGTGATAGTATGCCAATCTCTACCTGCCGTTTGCAGATCAGGCAGTGGGCCGATAATATATTCAAGGACAAGTGAAGACTTAGTTCAACTTGCAAACAAGCCAGGGTCCTCTGGCCACATGTGGACAGGAAGAGGACTAGGCAACTACTTAACTTGCCGAAAGACAGGTTATCAACAATGATAGGAACACTTACGGAACATTGTCTTGTAGAAAAACACGCCACAAGATTGGGACATAGAAACTCCACTTTTTGTAGATACTGCATGGAAGAGGACGAGGAAACAACGAAACACAAGCATCTGATTGGGAATAAAACTGATGATACTGCAAATATTTCTCTTGTTCTCTTGTGTAATAAGAACGCATATAGATAACATTGTAGTACATCTATACATGTAAAGGGTGTCTCAATAAGAGTGCAGTTTTTAAATTTAATGCAATTTTTTTGCAAGTTACCTCTCTGAAATTTGGCAGCTGTTACATATGTTTATTCCGATTATTAAAAATGGAGCGCATTACAAAAGAACTTTTGAAAACTTATTAAAAAAATTTGGAAAGTTATCTGAGACGGCTCGCAAACTTCGACAAATTTTCAGTCGAGGAAGTGCCCCTAATGTGTCCACCATTCCAAGAATGGTCAAACAATTTGAAGAAACTGGGTAGGTTATGGACAGAAAGACTGCTGTGCAACAACGTGCCGGTCGGTCTCTTGAAAACATTGCTGTTGTAAACAAGAGTGTCGCCAAAAACCCGAAGACATCAATTCGACATCGTTCTCAAAAACTTGAAATTTCACGAAGCACTACGCAGTGAATTTTGACAAAAGACCTCCGCCTTCATGCGCATAAAATTCAACTTACTCAGGAGCTCAAACCAGCGGACCATGGAAGGCCCCGGCTATTCGTTCAATGGGTAATGGAGCAAAGTGAAGTCAATGCCAAATTTTCTACAAAAAAAATCATATTCTCCGATGAAGCCCATTTCCATCTGAAAGGCTTGGCGAATACACAAAATTGCCGAATTTGGGGCTCAGAAACTCCTGATACAATCCATGGGAAAAAAATGCACCCACAACGAGCAACTGCCTGGTGCGGATTTTGGTCAGGCGGCGTGATTGGGCTTTACTTTTTTGAAGATGAGGCCGAAATTGCAGTGACTGTGAACGGGATTCGTTACAGGAATATGATAACGGAGTTCTTGTGGCCTCAACTGGAAGGCATGGATCTGGCCGACATGTGGTTTTAGCAAAACAGCGCCACCTGCCACACCGCGCATGAAACAATCGATTTATTACAGCAAAGATTCCCACAAAAAATTATCAAAAGATATCAAGAGATTCTGATGTTAACTGGCCACCAAGATCATGCGGTTGTCGTCTAATTTTTTTTGGGGGTTTAGTGAAATCTCGGGCTTATGCGAATAAACCAGAAACAATTCCTGAACTCATATCCGAGATCCAACGCGTCATCGATGAGATGCAGCCACATCTCTGTGAAAAAGTCGTGGAAAATTTCATGAAAAGAGTAATGGCCTGTCTTCAGAGCCGTGGGGGCCATTTGACGGATATTATATTCCGTACTAGATCGGAACATGTCTTATTTAAAATCCTTTAAAAAATATTACAACTGTCTTAAAAAATACGTGTTTTTATTTTAAAATGAAAAAGTGCATTCATACTGAGACACTCTTTACAAGTCGCTGGATTTTTTTTGGCTTTAAATTAAAAGATATGTGTTATTTTTATCCACTGGTGGCGATTAATTAAAATTTTGGAAAACTGAATTTAATCAGTTTGGTTTCTGATTACCTCAATTGTAGGTAGGTATGTTTTATAAAATTAACATCATGTTACGTATATGCTTGAATTCTTCGTTGACTCTTCTTTGGATTTTTTTTTCACTTTTCTAACAATGATTGCGGTAATGTTGGTAAATAGATATCCTTGGGCGACCCGAGCCCACCTTATTATTCATGGTTAGGTTAGGTTATGTGTTCGATAAACAACTCACTTAGACTTATTAGTCCATCAGAGAACCATGTCGTTTGCTCCAAGATGCTCAAGATCTTGTCTACATCTATCTGAGATAATTCTCATGGGTCAATAAATATGTAGGATAGCATAGTAGGCGTCCTTAGTAGACGTCCTCGTTCAGTAGATTCTTCTTCATTGTTACAGCTTCTACTGAAGTTATTTCCCCTAACCTTTAGCCTCGTCACATGTCTAACAATCAGACAGTGTGCCGTCAAAACTGTCACAAGCATTAATACCTTGGACCTGAGTAAACACAAAAGCATAATGTATATGGACCATATTTGTTTGGAGAATACACAATCTGTGCCCCCCTTCCATCTCTCCAACATCATCATATAAGAGCGTTCTTGCAGGATATGCTTACACGTCGCTAGGGCCAAAAGGCTTCAATTGCTGTGGAAACTGTAAGTTAAGCCCTCATCCACTCTGAAGTTTTCCGGAATGTCCCTTTATCCTGGCACCTACATGACGTAAATATCGTACTACTGGTCTGCGGCAGTCGTAGGCAGATGTTGAATACAGGAATGCTGATTCCAGTGATTTGATGACAGCGTGGATGTCAGACGCATTTATCCCAAAGACTGCTGGTCTATTATCCCACAGCCAATCGGAAATTTTTCTACTAGCCGAAATTTCAGCTTGATATACGGTAACCTACGTGAAACGGGCAACCCTATTCACCTGGAGTAGACTCCGAAAGGTACCTAATTATTCATTTAAGACCTTTTTGTTTACTTTTATTGACGAGTTTACAACCTCATTAGGTCAGACGTCTTACACATATTAATTAAACAAACAAATTCAACAAATTTTACCATATTCTTCCTACTGGCTCTATCCTTCGCCTTTTCTCGCCAGTTTGTAACACCAAGGATTCGGAGGTATTTTTCTGCCTGGTCTTTCCAGCGGAGTCTTGGTCGTCCTCTTTTCCTGCTTCCATCGGGTACGTTATCAAAAATCTTTCGCGCTGGCTCATCTTCATCCATTCTGATAACATGGCCTAGCCAACGCAATTGGCACACTTTGATTCGTCTAGCTATGTCCACGTCAGAATAGCCGTTTCCCTACAGGACCATATATTTTACGGAGAATTTTTATCTCGAAAACTCCCAGGTATTTTTCATCCGCTTGCGATATGACCCAAGTTTCAGAGCCATATGTCAAGACAGGTAAAATGAGAGTCTGATATAGCTGGACTTTATCCGTCGAGAGAGGGCTTTGTTCCTAAACTGCTTGCTGAGCCCAAAATAACATATATTTGCAAGCACAATTCTCCTATCTATTCCCAGACTGACGTTGTTGTCCTTGTTCACGGCGGATCCAAGGTAGACAAATTCATCTACCACTTCAAAATTAAATCGGTTGTCAACGTGCAAGTGCGGACCAAGTCGAAAGGTTTCTCTAATCGTTGACACCACCAACTTTGTCTTGCCCTCATTAACAGCAAGACCCACCTTCACTGATTCCTTTTCGATTCTTGAAAATACTACAGTAACCTCTCGAAAATTTCGCCCAATGATGTCTATGTCGTCAGCATACGCCAGCAACATAAGGCTTTTCATGTTGATGGTCTTGTTCGCATTTACTGTTGCCGTTCTCATTATTATCCCCATTAAGATGTTGAAGAGATTGCACGAAAGTGTGTCGCCTTGTCTAAGTCCTCGCTTGCTACAGAATGGTTGAGTGAGATGTTTCCCCACTTTCAATGCTGATTTGGTGTTGGTTAGCGTCATTCTACAGAGTCGGATCAGTTTTGGCGGAATGCCAAGTTCAGACATAGCTTCGTACAGTTTTCCCCGTATGGGGCTATCGAAAGCAGCTTTGTAGTCGACAAAAAAGCATCCATGTATAAATTCAAATATCTCTTTTCACCAGGAACTCCTGTGCTTCAGGAACCCCTTTCCGGTATGAGAGTGTGGTATATCCGATCTAATAGTGGTTCCTTTTATTGTAGAAGCCTTGGATTTAAATTTTTCATTTACCTTCTGCACAGTAAATTTACTTCTAGCCACAATGTTGTGATTTTTTTTCTGTGGAAGTTGTTTTGCTTGTACACCTTTTTGTGGGTGGACCATTTAAAGATTCCTTGTGCTTTTTCGTAATAATAAAACACAAACACAAATTAATTGATGTGAAATGATTTTTCTTTTATTTTGGAAAATTTATTTTGATGTGGAATTTTGTGGTATATGATATCGCGTAAATGGTCGCCGCCAGAGCGAATTGTGCAATATCACCATTTTTCTGCATTTTCCATCACTTTTTGTAGCGTTTCGGGCTGTTCCTGTCGAAAACGATCCTTCAAGTCTTTCATGATCCGTGGCTTGTTGACATAAACTCTTCACTTCAAATAATTCCACAGAGAGAAGTAAGGAGCGGTTAACTCAAAAAATGCGTAAGGTTTGTGGCTACATGAAAAATTGCCCAAAACGAAATGACCCAAAAAAAAATTTGGAAAATGGCACAAAAAATAAAATGTAATAATATATCCCAAAATTTAATGAAAAATGACCCAAGTGAAATAGATATGAAAAATAGCCCAAAAAACAGAGAAAGTCTACATATGAAAAATCAACCATTTCTGTAGCCACAAAAAACCGATTTCTCTTTTTGAAAATAACAAGAATATTGCTTTCAGAAATCCAAAGAAAGCCAAATGTTAATTATGGAATAATTTTATTTTTAGTAATTTAATTGGTATATACATAAATGCATTTAAGTAAAAAACTGTAAAGAGTCATGAACTTCAGTTCTGCAGCAAACATTTTCAATTTCTTTGTTATGTATTCAGCGCCGCAAAAATTTCTGAAATAAAATCTCGCGATATTTGATGTTTTAACATCTATAACGGCGTATAGGGACTAAATCTATTAAAGTCAAAATCCGCTAAAACCAGATTTTATGCTGCTGCTAAAACCATCGCAGTCCACGTTATGGTGACATACTAATGCGTCAGCTACTTCGTACAAAGTATGTGTGATGTTGTGTGTTTGGCTGTTTCGTTGCTGTTGATATGGCAAACATGTTGTTATGTGACACACGTATACGTCAGCTACTTTGGACAAAAGATGTGTGATGTTGTGTGTTTGGTTGTTTTTATTTTAGGTACCCCCCCCCCCCCCTACACACACCACACACACAAACACTCCACGACACAGCAAGCACAAATAAATCACCAACATATCAGTAGTAGTAGTAGTAGTTGTTGTTGTTGTTGGTGTTGTTGTTTTTTTTTACTATAGTGAAAGGTAAGTCCAATAAAATGTGGGTGCGGAGCACTCTCAGAGCAAAGAGAGTAATGACGTATTATACGTATATAAAAATGAGATAGCAAGAGAGCAACGACATTTTTTTGAACTTGTGTAGCGTATGTACGAATATAACATTGTATGTATGTATATACAAGTGTCTGTTGCTTTGCATTCTTTGACTTTTGTGGGAATAAAACAAAAAGTATTGAGCAAGAAAATAATGACACATGTGCTTGCACTGGGTCTTTGAATAATTTTAAGTATTAATATTATTTAACTGTAACGTCATCATATGATTGAACGCTGTTTTTTATTTTCCAATGTAACATTTACGAATGTGTTCATAGAAATCGAACAACTACCGTGTAGCAAAAAGATGTTAACACATCGCCCGTGAGTTCGAACACTCATTGGATTTTTTTTTTAGAGAATTTTTAATTTGTCTTTCATGTATTAAGGGCTGCAGGCAAAAATTTTTTTAAATAAAATCACGTGATTTCTTTAAAACATTTTTAATTTACTCTTTTATGTATTAAGCGTCGCAGGCAACAATTTTTTAAATAAAATCGGGCGATTTTTTTTTAAAAAATTTTAGTTTCCTTGTCATGTATTAAGCGCCGCAGGCAAAAATTATTTTAATTAAAATCGCGCGTCGGGGACGTGGGCAGCAATAGTTAAAAACTTGTTGAAAAATAAATTTCTAGTTACTATTTTGAACCCCAATTGACTTGTTTCTGGTTACGTCTATGGAGACAACAGTAGCAAAATTTCAAGTGTCTATCATCCATCTACCTAGAATAACTGTAATTCTAGCATTTGTTGTTGCGAATACATTCGTACTTTTTACAAAATCGACAATCGGAATGTGGGCGATTTTTCATAATTTTTTTTCCATGACGAAAAATCGCCCACAATATTTTTGGGCTATTTTTTATTTCTAATGTATGGACGATTTTTCGTAATGAAAAATCGCTCAAAAAAAATTGCCCAAAAAGCGAGAAATATGACCCACTTTTATGGGCCTATTTTCATATGAAATTAGACACAATTTTCTATGGAAAATTTTTGGCCCATTTTTAATTTTTTTTGGGCGATTTCGTTTTGGGTAATTTTTCGTACCCGCAAGGTTTGTATTGTCCAGCCTGTACTAGAAAATCCTTCAACTCTTTATATACTTCGTTGCCTTTAGGCGCCATTCAATTATTTATTTTCATTCTCGTAAATAGTAATAAAAAAAGGAAGTGCTTTCCTCGCAGTTGAATTCAATTCTCAAACTAATTCTCATAAATAAGTGGTGGTCCAGTATAACGAATGATATAATGACCAGGGTCGTTCGGTATATCGAAAATTCGTTATATCGAAATATATATTTCTTTTCATAAATATTAGCATAGTAGCAAGTTAAACTCTATTCGTATTATATTAATTCATTTATTTAAAAAAAAGGACAAAATTTACATACATAAGCAAAATTATTTATTTTTAGAAAAAAAAAATCTCCAATATGTGTTTGATTTTTTTTTTAATTGTTGTACTGAAGTCAATAGCTTGTTCTTGCAATCTCCTTAAAATAAATACTTTGGTGTGGTTTTTTATAATTGTGCAAACACTAGATTTTACCAGTCCATGCTTTGTGCAGTTCTCATTTAATGTTCTTTTATCATTATAATCATCAATTATTTTTATTTTATCAGCCAGCGAAAGTCGCTTACGTGTCGTCATTTTCACTTACTACACAGATTGACTGATTTAACGTACATATGTATTCTTTAACGCAACCAGTGGTCAACAAATCTCACAGTAAATAAACGGGGACTTCCCTTTTTAAAAATTAGGCAAATGAAATGTTTCCTACGTGTAAGTGCACAAAGCAAACAAACAAAAATAACAAAGAATAAAACAAAGCATAGAAGCAGAGACCATTCGTTATATAGAATACTTAATTTTTCAACCATTCGTTAGTTAGAGTCATCAATGGACTAGAAAAACGCGTTCGTTATACTGGGCATTCGTTATATCGTCGTTCGTTATACTGGACCACCACTGTATTGAAGTTATATGAAAAAATAGTACAAAAATAACTGGATCATATTAAACAAATATGTATACCTACCAGTGGTATCAATTCAGGCACAGTAGTTAGATATTTGGTGATTAACTTGTCACGGTGCTCGAAACTAGTCATGCCAGGGAGTGTGCTTTTCTGAATGGTCTATTATTCCAACAAAACCAACCAGTTTCTAAGCTTGTTGTATGAAGTTGTCATACATTACCACACAATATTTTTGAAATTTTTGTAATGCACATATTTTCGAAACTCCACAAAATATGTGAAACGGCTGAAATGAAACGTAAACGTACTATTACACTGTGTGTAATTTTTTTAAGTCATGAAAATATAACTATATACGGACACAGAGCTACAACTTTCCCTCAGAGAGTAATTCAAAATTTCGAACAGTTTGCAAGATATGAGCCTGACAGAATGATCACTTTTTTGCAAAAATTACACCGACGCACCAAAACTTTGGGGACCCATTAAAGAAGTGCATGACTTGGCGCAAAACTGGGAGACACGGGTCTTTTTCTTTGGTCTTTTATCACATAGTGGTGCCCGTATATGGTTATATTTTTCGTGTTGCACTGTGTTATTTATGCAGTATACAAAGTGCTTATTTAGTTTTGTGATGCGCTGTATATATTTTGGAAATAATAAAATTTACGATAAACTGACGAAGCAGGAAACAGAAAGATGTCAACAGTATCCGGTAGCAATTTAGCATACAATGTAACAGTCCGTACCCAACTAGAAGGCCAAGGTAATTAATGTAAATACAAAATTGGTTTAAAAATTAATTTTACGTGCGACTCTTAGTTAAGTTTGTGTCACGCTATACCATAGATAATGGAAGTTTATTCTAGCTGATGTTGGTTGCATGTTAAAGTATTATAAATATCTACCACATTGAGAGACAATAGGCTAGTAAAGTTAGACGCTTGCTAAGCCTTTGTTGTCAAACTGAAATCATTTGTTACGGAGAACGGTTTAGGTTTCTTACAATAAACTAAATGGTTTGTGAAAATCAAGTTATTTAAATAGTAATACAATGGGTAATGAATAGCATAACTTTGCTGTGTAGTCACAAAAATACCTAGGCGTAGTCTGGGACCAGCATACGTAGAAAACGTATACTATCATCACATACATTGCTTACATTATGGATTGATGTATTGGTAGAACTATCGTCATTGACAACACCCAACGTGTTGACATGAAACGTATACTATCATCACATACATTGCTTACATTATGGATTGATGTATTGGTAGAACTATCGTCATTGACAACACCCAACGTGTTGACATCCGCGGCAATTACATGAAAAAAGCCACTAATTGAACATTTTCGTTTACTATTCTATGTCCTTTCTCGAGTGAATGATTTTATGCCATTACCGGCGTTGCTAGAATTTTTTTTTTCGGAAAAAAGGTTGATTTCTGAGAAAGAAAATCCAAGAAAAATCTGAAATAAACTGGATTTGTGTTTGATAATACTCGTAACAGTGTTGGAGTTCTAACAAAATGAAAAATTAATTAATTTTTATTTCAAATTTACGTGTTTGTTAACTGCCAAAACAGAATTATAAGCCCGAAGTTGTATTCGATTGCGTATATTTGTCGCCATAAGATCAGGGCCTGACTTAGCGTCCTTGGCGCCCCTGGGCTAAATTTTTTTCCCGCCCGAATAATTTCCCAACCCCATTAGAATTCTCATAAAACAAGGCAAAATTTTATTGGTATATCGAAAATTCCAAGCAATTTGAGATAATACAAATAAAATATCGTTTCATTAATGTTAGTATTAATATCGATTAGATATGAGAATTGAATACATTTTGATAGGCTCCGATGAAGCAAATTCAATAAACCAAAATAAATTCTTTAATACAAAAAAAATGTATACGTACACTTACATATGTAACGGGTCCGCCAAATAACTTTTTTTTTTAAAATGCTATAAAAAAAACTACTGAATATTTTCTCAAATTTCTTTTTTTATTTGAAAGTACATAATGGAAAACAATTTCACTCAAATCGCTGCCTCGGCTGGCCATGCAGTAGCCTACACGATCGGTCCAAAATTAAGCACATTATCGATTGTGTGCAGCTGAATTTCACCAATGGCTTCACGAATATTGTGCTTTAAAGCGTCAATTGTCTCTGGCTTGTCGGCGTAACACTTATCTTTGACGGCACCCCACAAATAATAGTCCAACGGTGTTAAATCGCAGGTCCGAGGTGGCCAAACGACATCAGGTCTGCGGCTGATAATGCGATATTCAAAAACAGGGCGCAAAACATCGAATGTAGCTTCGGCTGTGTGTAGCACGTAGCGCCGTCGTGTTGAAACCAAAAGTTGCCAATATCCTCCTCTTCAATTTTTGTGAACAAAAATTCGTTCAACATGGCCCGATAACGATCGCCATTGACTGTAACGGCCGCTTCTTGCTCATTTTCTAAAAAAAATGGCCCAATTATGCCTCTGGACCAAAATCCGCGCCAAACAGTGACTCGTTTTGGGTGCATCGGCTTTTCAATGTACCCCAAATGCGACAATTTTGCTTGTTTACATACCCGCTTTAAAGGACAATATTCGTGAAGCCATTGGTGAATTACAGCTGCACACCATCGATAATGTGCTTAAAAATTGGACCGATCGTGTAGGCTACTGCATGGCCAGCCGAGGCAGCCATTTGAATGAAATTATTTTTCATTGTTAACCGTAAGGATTGTACTTTCAAATAAAAAAAGAAATATGAGAAAATATTTAGTAGTTTTTTTATAGCATTTTCAAAAAAAAAAAAAGTTATTTGGCGGACCCTTATAAGTAAATAGTTAGTAAGTTTTATGTAAATAAGTTTTTCTGTACAAAATGGGTAAGTTTATGTCAATATTTTTCGAGAAGCATTTCATTAATTAAATAAAACTTTGTTTTCTTGATTTGGCTTTGGCAAACTTTTCAATGATTTCATCGAAAGATAAGCTGCATAAAATATTACGCTCTATGTATAAAATAGCAAGTCCTTGAAGTTTTTCTTGTTGAAGAGAAGATCGAAGATAATTTTTCACTCTTTTCAGTGCTGAAAATGACGTTTCTCCAGAGCAATTAGTTACAGCCATTGTTAAATAAATTCGTAGAATTGTTTCAATGTTAGTATAAATTGAGCCAACATATAAACTTTTTATAAGTTGTAACAATTGTTGTGGAAATAACTTATCTTCAACTGTGTCAAGACTTTTCATAAATTCATTCTCCTTTAAAAACTGAGCTAAATTAACACATTATGTGGGAAAAGTGGCATCCAAGCCGGCACTATATATTTGTTGCAGTAGATTTGCCTTATGCCGTATTTCAGTATTATTCACATCTTTTAAGCTCCACAGAAAATTTAATTTCGAATTTATTTTCGTAATAACGGACAGTTGATAGCAACGTAGTATTTTTCAATTCGAAATGACTGTTTTCCGGTAAAATTCGTATGATCTTCAATATTAAATTTCAGTCTCTTTTGTCTCTTTGAATCTTTACTGTATTCGGTAGTACCACATAAATGTATAGCCTCAGTCTCAAGTATGTGGAACTCACTGTCTTCCCTCAAAACATTTAAAGATGAGATAATTGATTTATATAAATTCACAACAAACGGATAAATTTATATCAACAGCCTGGAATTGTACGTTAACATTATGGAACTGCTGTAGAACACGCTTCCAAAAACACAACATTATGGTCATATCTAAGGACTTCACATTCTCATAAATAAATTTTGCTTCCATTTTTGTCTCCGTCTTTTGAAGTGGATACTTTTTAATGTCTTCTAAGGCAGCAATAACTCTGTGCCGAAAAGGAAAAACGACTTATGTACATTTCCAACTTTTTTAGATGAACAACTTTAGGGGGTGTTTTCCATGAGATTATCTGAAATTTAATTAGATATGTAAACAATATATGGTGCATGACTTCCTGATTCAAAGTCAAATTAAACAAAAACTAGATCTGGAGGTAATTGAGACCCCAGTGGTAATCGTAGTGCCCTTAATCAATATTTTCCTAAGTGCACTTAAGACGTTTTTCCTTTTTGACACAGAACTTTTTACTGCCATCATTTCTAGCACTCCACCGTGTTTTTGATAAACTTTTTAGTGTTGAGGGGCCCTTAGACCTGTGGATAAGTTGCAGCGACTTCAAGTTGACATCAACTTATCCATGGTGTAAGGTGAAGTTGGTGGTTTGTACAAACTAGTTGATGTAAAATCAAAGCCAGTTTGAATTTTTGACGTTCATCAGGCAACATTATCGGCAATATGTAAATAAATGAACCAAAAAATAAATAAATTAAACATTATCGGAAAAATAAATATAAACTAAATAAATATGATTTGTAGTGTTATTTATAAATATTTAAAGAAAATAAAAATAGCGTTTTTTCGTAAAATTTGTGATATTTTCGTAGTGCGCTCATCACCTTTCATTTCGACATCTGAAAAGAAAATTAAGTTGCGTCAACTAGTTCGCGAGTGTAAGGGCAAAATCGAAGTTGATATCTAGTTATCGAAGTTGATGTGAACTTGAAGTCGATCAACTTTTTCACAGGTCTAAGGGCCCCTTTAGAGAGTCTTTAACAAATTTGTTTACTAATATTTGCCACCTAGATACCGATCGAGCAAAGAATGTGTATAGTTGTTGTTCTAACGAGAAAAATTTCACGGAATCATCGCTACTTTCTTTGCTTTATTCTTGACTGGAGTCCTTTATACCTTCCTGCCATGTTGCTGGCATTATCATAACTTTGGCCACGACAGTTTTTAATATCCAATTTTAATGTTTCAAGAATTGTCACCATTACAACATTTTCAATATCTCCTCCACTATGACCACTATTGGGCAAAAATATTTTTTAGAAAGTGTAATTTTTTTTAATTGTACTGCATTTGTTTCATTAATTGGACTATTGTAGTTGTCTTAATTGTACTTTTTTTGCCACTCTCACACCTAGACACCCTATTGGCAGCTGTTATTGTTATTTTCTCTTATACCCACACTCTCTTTCATACATGTATTTTCGCCAGAGTTCTTGGGCAATATGTGAATTTGCACTCTATATATGGGTTTCCCCAATAAATACAAGAATTATAATAGTTGCAATTTTCTTTGTCTTCCGGCATTTTTTTATTTTATATTAAAAAAGTTATTTTGTCCATTCGTCCCTATTTTCTTTTATAATTCTGCTCTGTAATCAGCTGTTTTCCGATTTCTACTGATTATAATGAATTATTTGCCATTGTTGCCAACGAGATAGTATAAATGATTTCGCTATAAGCAAAATTGTTGGAATTGTGTATTAATAACATTGGAAATGCTAGACTTTATTAATTATGAACTGAAAAATTGACACATAAAAAAGGCGTTTTTCAACAGAGACGCTACAAAAAGTAAATCGATAGGGACAGCAAACGACGCCAAATTTTTTCCCGCTCTTTTGACATTTCTCTTCAGTAAGGTTTGCCATTTCATCATGGAAAGATATACGAGCTAACACCGAGTTGAAATTATTAAAATTTACTACCGAAATTTGAAGTCAGTGGCCTCAACTTTAAGAGCGCTACGTCCAATTTCTGAATTCTGAATTTCATTTCTGGCTGAATGGCTTCGTCAATAAGCAAAATATGCGTTATTGGTCAGACAGCAATCCACACGTAATCCATGAGTCATCATTGCATCCCGAAAAAATTACGGTTTGGTGCGGTTTATGGGCCGGCGGCGGCATTGAGCCGTACTTCTTCCGTGATGATCAAGACCGGGTACATTACTGTGAATGCGAATCGCTACCGTTCAATGATAACCGAATATTTTTGGCCCCAATTGGATAATATGGACTTGGAGGACACGCGCCACAAGCCACAAGCCATACAGCGAATGCCACAATCAATTTATTGGAAACCAAGTTTGGTGAACGTTTTATCTTACGAAATGGCCCAGTTGATTGGCCGCCTCGGTCGTGCGATTTGACGCCGTTAGATTATTTCTTGTGGGGCCACGTCAAGTCTGTGGTCTATGCCAACAAGCCAGCGACGATTGATGAACTTCGTACGAATATCGAACGTGAAATTGCAGCAGTATCGGCCGATTTAGGCTTGAAAACCGTCGAAAATTGGGTTCGGCGTCTGGACTTCTGCAAGCGTGCCCGTGGTGGCCATGCAAAAGAAATCGAGTTCCATACATAATGGCATCGAACGTACTTTCATAGGAATAAAGAATTTCATTGGTATCTAAAACCGGTTTTGTTTTATTTAAAAAAAACTTTTGTAGCGCTCTTATTGAAAAACCCGATACAAACTGTGTATATTTCTGGATATTCCACTCGAATTCAATTAAAATATTAAATAGGTACGTTTATTTATTCCTGGAAAATGCATTAAAAATATACTACAAACCGAAAAATAGTACAAAACGGGATAAATTTGACCATGCTGGTAAAACCGCCTTTGAGCAAACTACAAAATAGGCCGAAAACAAAATTTTTAACCAGAATATATATGGCACTCTTAAGTGGTGTTCACATTTGAGATATATCTGTCAAATATATTGAAGCTGAAGGAAGTTTGTCAGTGTAAACAGTTTATTATATTTTAATTATAGTGATTTGTGTGTTTGTATGCCGTTAAGTATGGTGCGATAATAGAGAAAACATTTGCCTATGGAGTTTTTCTTTCTCACCTTTTATTTGCCACAAATCGAAAGATTGTTGCATAATTGGATTGACAGAGTTAGAATAAGTGTTTAGGTAAACTTCAAATATTTCATAATTGCTTTAAATCATTAAATTAAAACATATCCCTGAGGCTATATTCGAAATTTCCAAAGTTGAATATGGTTCACCAAAATACTTTCACAATCAAAACTTTCTGGGAGAGTGAATGTAATTTGGTTTTTTTTTCGAATGAATGAATGAAAATGATCACCACACAATAAAATTAATTTTTTATTTATTTTTCACATTAAAACCATAATTTTCACAGTCTGGGATTAAAAATATTCAAATATTTTTTAATATTCTTCTGTGATATTTGCATATGTATGTATGTATATAAAAAAAAATTAACGCTAAAAATTTTCCGTCCCCTAAATCTCTGGCACCCCCGGGCATAAGACTAATGTGAATAAAAACTAATTCCAAATCTGCATTCGAATACTCCTTGAATTTCGTAGTTTTTATCAAGTTCTTCCGATTTTATTGGTTCATCCATGGTCTCAGTAAGAATTCACTATTTCATTTTAAAATGATAACACATATTTTTTGAGATAGTTCTGATTTTTTTTTTTTTGGATTGTAAAGGAGACATGTTCCGATTAAGTATGGAATAAAATATCACGCAAATGGCCCCCATGGATCTGATGACAGGCCATTACTCTTTTCCATGATTTTCCATGACTTTTTCACAGAGATGTATAATATGTATGGTATACAGTTTTGGCGTAGAATACGTCTTACCTTACGGTATAGGGAGTCATGTCAGATTGTTATTGTTGTAATCTTTATTTCATTGATTATGAGGAAACGGCGAGATAACTTTGTTTATAGGTAAATGAAGGTGTTATCTTTCGTTTGATATACATTTCATATTGGTTGATATCTTCCTAATATTTAAATTTCTCAAATGAAAATTGTTTAAACACACACACACAAACATATGTGTGGTGTTTGGTTGAGTGTTTGAGTTTGTAGCGTGAACACAAACTATGCTGCTGTTTCAGTGTGGACACAAACCTTCGGCTGTTGTTTTGATTGATGAAATATTGAAATTTCGTATATTTACTTATGTATTTAAGTGAAACAAAATGTTAAATGTGAATTTGAATTTAACATGGATATATAATTATAAAAAATATATGAAAAAATTAAATCATACATTTTTTTGTTAAATGAAAGTGCTGCCAAGGAAGCAAAATTACAATGCTGCTTGATGCTGTTTGACAGCAGCTGACAGTTGACGTTTAGAAAATTAAAATAATAAATAAATTCATTTGCTTATGTTATTTATCATTTATGGCCGTGTCTCTGACACAGCCTGCAGGGACAGTCCGTGACCGAAGGCCTCGTACAACTGTCTGCTGTTTTTTTTATTATATTATATTTTAATTTGTCAAACAAATGAGAACTGAAATTGTTGGGCCGACCAACTCTTGAAGCAGAAAATTAAAGTTTGTGATTTAAACGAATTTCGAAAACTTTTTTGGATTTTTTGACGGGTATGGGGTCGCGGAAATATATTTTATTAAAAAAAATTAGGTTAAGGAGAAAATTTTTTTATAATATTTTTTTCTGGTGTTTTTTTTTCATACAACTAAACAATTCTCTTCCTAATAATCCGACCGCACGACAAAAAATTATTGGTGTATTATATTCAGGACCACTGTGTTAGTCTTAAAAGTACAAAATTATTTTTCCCTAGATTTCGATAACTTTTAAAGTTTTCACAATTTTTTGAAGACGTTAAATGCGTTACAAAGGTCTGTAAATTAACGTTCATTCGGTACATAGATTTATTTTCACTTGCGGGAGAAATATAAGAAAAAAATTAAAGTTTGAGAATTTTTGTTTTATTTTCCAAATTTTATGAAAATTTAAAGAATTTCATTAAGTTTCGTTCTCGGTTAAGTAAACAAAAACATTTAAAATATGTTGGTTTAATGAAAATATCAAAAATGTAATTCATCAATATATTTGTACAAGGTTCCGATGTTTTTTGGCTGTAATTTAAAAAAAAATGAAAAACTTTGATTCTTCTTGTGGATTATTTTTATTTGGTCTTTTAATTTTTTTTACATCAAGTCGAGAATATGATGTCATGTAAATGGCCGCTGCCACAGTTGATTGTCATTTGAGCCCTTTTTATTGCATTTTCCATCACTTTGGCCAAACCTTCCAGCGATAGGTCCTCACATTCTTGACGGATATTGTCTTTAAGAGCTACAAGAGTCTGAGGCTTGTTGACATAAACCCGCGACTTCAAAAAGCCCCACAAAAAGAAGTCTGGAGCGGTCAAATCAGGCGATCTTGCTGGCCAGTGCAAATCGCCAAAACGGGAGATTAGGCGCCCGGGAAATGCATCCTTCAGCATATCGGTTGTGGCACGTGCAGTGTGTGCCGTTGCACCGTCCTGTTGGAACCACATGTTTTCCAATCCCAATTCATCAAGTTGCGGCAAAAAGAACTCGTTGATCATTGCTCTGTAGCGTGGCACGTCGTCTCGTCGATGTCGACGGCGTTTCCATGACATCCTCGGCTACAGCAGCAATATTCTCTGCAGAACGGCTACTCCGGGGTCTGTCACGCCTGGCAGCATCTCGTGTTGTGCCAGTCTCTTCGAGGCGAGCGGCTAAACGTCACAGTGTTTCACCAGTAGGCGTTCGACGCCCAGGAAATCTGCGAGGAAATTCACGTTGTGCCAAAGTCACCGACCGATTATTGGTCAAATAAATAGTAAGCAATATTCCGCGTTCTGGAGCAGTGTAGCGTAACATTGTTTATTAACGTGTATTTCGCATGTGTTTACTACACAAATGTCAACACAGAACTGACATTAGGGGCCAATCGCAAAATTTATAGCATTTTCTGATAGGAGGATTACTTTTGCGCCACCTGTTATAAAAAATAAATAAATGGTTTCCCATTACATCCCATGAAGGGATAGGGGAGAGCTTCTCACAATCACTGAGCTGTGCGCTTTCCAGTTGTCAATCACTGATTGGGACCTACAATTTTACACCCATTTCGAACGGTATTTTGAGAAGCTTTTTCATGGCTAAATACTCGATTTGTTTGTTTGTATAGTCGCTACATTTTTATTTTTGTATATTTTGTTACATTTAAAAAAGGGCCGACATCTAGTATTTTAAAATTCAAATAGTGTGAAATTAAAAATCAAAAAAATTTTGTTTTGTCAATTTTTTAATTTTTTCAATATTTTTCCACAAGTTAGATATAAATTTATATACACCAAAACAAATATATTTAAATTATCTAAAGTATTTAACATCCTCAACTAATTTTCAAAACTTTTAAACTTGTCGAGGTTTGTAATCTAAGAAAAAATATCAAAGAGGTCCTTAATATAATAATTTTTCACACCAATAATTTTTTGTCGTGGGATCCGATCATTAAGAAGACAATTATTTACTTGAATAAACAAAAAGCACCAGAAAAAAATAATATAAAACAATTTTCTCCATAACCTAATTTTTTTGGTAAAATTTATTTCCGCGACTCCATACCCATCTTCAAAAAATCCAAAAACATTTCCTAAATTGTTTTAGATCTTACTTACTTACTTACTTATCCGGTCTCGAAAAACCCCTGCGGGTTAGGGACCTTACAAAACGAAGATAACATATTTCGCCAACCAGTTCGATCTTTTGCTTTATCTCTCCAGTTGGCAATACCAAGTGTACGCAGGGATTCGTCAACCTGATCCCTCCAGCGGAGTCTTGGTCTTCCTATTTTTCGTCTTCCTTCGAGTTCGGTTTCGAAAACCCTTCGCGCTGGTTCATCTTCATCCATTCTACTGACATGGCCTAGCCACCGCTATCGCGTTATCTTGATCCGCTTAACTACGCCAATGACAGGATAAAGCTCATACAGCTCATGATTCATGCGCCGCCTATACTCGCCGTTGTGCAGTATAGGGCCATACAATTTTCGGAGTATTTTTCTTTCGAAGACTCCTACAGATGTTTCGTCTGCTTGCGATAGGACCCAGGATTCTGCGCCATAAAGCAAGACAGGTTGAATGAGAGTCTGGTACAGCTGGACTTTTGTTACTCGAGAGAGGGCTTTATCTCTAATAAAGTGCTTGCTTAGCCCAAAATAACACCTATTCGCAAGCACAATACTCCGCTTGATCTCAAGGCTGACGTTGTTGTTTTTGTTCACGGCAGATCCGTGAATCACAAACTTTAATATTCTGCTTCAAGAGTTGCAAAAATCGAAAAAAAACTCATATGTAAATACTGCACCAGGCGGCGGATACTTAATGCTGCACTGCAGAAAGTCCGGTATCAATTTGTTTATTGAATTTTATGTTCACTTCGCGATGGAAGTTTATTTTTTAAACAATAGAAATATGAATTCACAATTTTACACATAAAACAAAACAAATTGCTACCCATTACATCCCACAGAGGGGATTGACGAGAGCTTCTCATAACCAGTGAGCTGTTCGCTTCCTAGTTTTAAACTCTCTGATGGGACCTACAGGTTTACACCGGTTTCGAAAGGCATTTTGAGAAGCTTTTTCATACTCGATAGTGAAGCCGTCACTAAGCCAAGTGGCCGCCTTCGGAAAAAGTGTAAGATGGTCAGAGCAGGGATCGAACCCACGTTCTCATTGGCAATAGCAGCTCACATTACCATTGCACCATCGATGGCCAGTTTTCTGTATAGATGAGTTTTATTTCTACAATACAACGTCCGTCCAAAAATGTCCTCTTCCCTTCTTGCATTATGTAGCAAAAAGATTGAATTTTGAAACGAATAAGAAATACGGATTATACATTAACTGCAGTAACTATATGCAACAATTAAACCACATTTGGACTGTGGCTACACCATTTCATACTTTACTTTTATTGACTAGTTTACAACCTCATGTGGTCAGACGTCTTACACATATTAATTAAACAAACAAATTGAACAAATTTCAACATATTTGTTCAACTGGCTCCTTAATTCACCATTTCTCGCCAGTTGGTAACACCAAGGATACGGAGAGATTCTTCTGCCTGGTCTTTCCAGCGGAGTCCCGGTCGTCCTGTTTTCCTGCTTCCATCGGGTACATTATCGAAAACCTTTCGCGCTGGTTCATCTTCATTCATTCTGACAACATGGCCTAGCCAACGC
The DNA here is from genome assembly GCA_963931995.1 of Phaonia tiefii. Lineage (NCBI taxonomy): Eukaryota > Metazoa > Arthropoda > Insecta > Diptera > Muscidae > Phaonia > Phaonia tiefii. Next base: position 133,940,219 of record OZ008371.1, read on the forward strand.
AATTGGTACACTTTGATTCATCTAGCTATGTCCACGACAGAATATAGACTAAATAGCTGTGCGTTCCAGCGACGTCGGTACTAGCCATTTTCCCTACCAGGACCATATATTTTACGGAGAATTTTTCTCTCGAAAACTCCCAGGTGTTTTTCATCCGCTTGCGATATGAGCCAAGTTTCGGAGCCATATGTCAAGACAGGTAAAATGAGAGTCTGATATAGCTGGACTTTTGTCCGTCGAGAGATGGCTTTGTTCCTAAACTGCTTGCTGAGCCCAAAATAGCATCTATTTGCAAGCACAATTTATCTCCAGGCTGACGTTATTGTCGTAAATCGGTTCGAAGCTTATGATACCAGAAATTGCTGAACTCGCCCACACCCTGTATCAGTTCTGATATTTCCACAGAAGAGTATGCCAAACAATGGAAATGATAGGACCGATACAGAAGTCCACATAGGAGCGCAAGAGTCTCTGCTCCGGATACACCCCAAGAACCATCCGCTCGTATAATGAAATCTAGAACCTTGGGAAGACGTGTTATGCCATAAGACCTCACCGACACAGATCCAAGCGGCAATTACCTTCGAAGGCGATTGAATCTGAACTTATATCTAGAACTGTCCTCGTCCTATTATTTTCTTTTTTTTCGTCATTTCCGTCTTTCCTCTGTTTGTTCTAAACCCTTGTCCATCAAACTGGGTATCATCGTCGTAGGTAACTTGGAACGTCTCAAGAGTGCAATTTTATAGAAAATCAGCGGCAGTGAATGCATCGTTTTCTGCGGTTCAAGAATTTCATGCAATTTCAGCCATTCCATTCTTCTCGGATTGCTAAAGGGATTTTGACCCTTAGGATTTATCTTCTGATATCAATCAGCCCACGTTGCTCGAGGACCCCATCAAACGACATAGTTCTGTGTATAACAGTTTCGCTGAATCTATTACGTTTATAATTCCTCTTATGGTTCCCGATATATTTACGAAATATTTATTTTGGAAAAAATTTGTCCTTGCTTTTTTTAGATATATGAGAATATCTTGGCTAAATGATAAGCAATACTAAGTCTGGAAAGAGTATTTCATACAAGAGCGATAAAACCCGTTGAAACCCATTGTTTTTGAGAAAAAATATTGACGTTTTTATAGTTTTTGGAAAAACGGTCTCACCACATATTTATCAATTCTAGAGCAATTTGCTTTAAAATAAGGGTGTCTCAGTCAGATTGCACTTTTTAAATTTATAGTAACTTTTTTGTTGCGCAAGTGGCATCTCTAAAAGTTTGCTGCTATCAGACACATTTATCCCGATTATTAAAAATGGAGCGCACTACGAAAGAACAAAGCGCTATGATTGTGAAAATGAAAATGAATTATGCTGAGACCGCTCGCAAACTTCGAAGAATTTTCAGTCGAGACATTGCACTTAATGTGTCAACCATTCGAAGAGTGGTCAAAAAAACTTTAGGAAACTGGGTGGGTTATGGACATTGCTGCTGTAAAAAAGAGTGTCGCCGAGAACCCGAAATCATCAATTCGGAATCGTTCTCAGCAACTTCAAATTTCACGAAGCACTACGCAGCGAATTTTGACAAAAGACCTCCACCTTCATGCATACAAAATTCATATTACCCAGGAGCTCAAACCAGCAGGCCATGGAAAGCGCCGGCAATTCGTTCAATGCGTAATGGAGCAAAAAAAGACAATGACAATTTTTCCCAAAAAAAATGGCATATTCTCCGATGAAGCGCATTTCCATCTGAATGGCTTCGCGAATACACAAAATTGTCGAATTTGGGGTTCAGAAAATCCTCATGCCATCCATGACGCCGTGATTTGACCATACTTTTTTGAAGATGAGGCCGAAATTGCAGTGACTGTGAACGGCATTCGTTACAGGAACATCATAACGGAGTTCTTGTTGCCTCAAAAGGACGGCGTAGATCTCGACGTTATGGGGCTTCAGCAGGACGGCGGAAAACGATTTATTGCCGGAACGATTTACTGAACAAATTATCTTAAGAAATTCTGATGTCAACTGGCCACCAAGATCATGCGATTTAACACCGTGCGATTTCTTTCTTTGAGGTTTTGTGAAATCTCGGGTTTATGCGAATAAACCAGAAACAATTCTTGAGCTCTAATACGAGACGCGTCATCGGTGAGATAGAGCCAGATCTCTTGAAAAAGTCGTGAAAAATTTCATGAAGAGATTAGTGGCCTCTCAGCAGAGCAGTGGGGGTCATTTGACGAATGTTTCATTCCATACTTAATCGGAACATGTCTTCTTTACAATACAATAAAAAAAATCACAACTATCTGCTAAAGTAAGTGTTTTTATTTTAAAAGGAAAAAGTTCCTTCTTACTGAGACACCCTATTCTCTATTAATAGAGATATAGAATGGTCTTCAACTAGTATAAATATATTTAAAATAGTTATAGTAAATAATGAATATAATAAGTAAATATCATCCCTGACACAACGAAACTGCAAGCAATTTTATTGCCTGTATGAATTGTTCTTGATTTTTAGGCAACAACAAACTGTACTATTGGGCACCGATGGTTCTGTGGACATGCAAATAAGTGTTTTTAAATGATTTCTTGTATGATTGTGATTGTTGCCACATTTTAGCAACATTTACTATTTTCTACACATTTTTTCATATTTCCAACGTATAGTTTTTTCATATTTCCATATTTTTTTGCCACGTACACAACAGGTTTATTATTTTCTACATCGTTTCGTTTCTGGTGCAATTGCTCAGGACTCTGGAAAATAAAAAAAAAATTTCAAAATTACATTCGGTCAAGATTTTAGTTTTATTGAACTGGAGTCGAATTTTCCAGGACTTCGGCTTCAGTTGTCTTTTTGCAAATAATAAGTTTTGAGTTTTGCACTTACTTAGTTCTCGAGAAATTGGATTTAAAGTTAAGTAACATGGGAAGAATACGTGAGACAAAAGTCAAGGAAGCAGACCTCGGCTAAATAATATTAAACCAGTTCTTTGCTCTTCGCCTTGGTTAGAGTTTATATTGTTAGACTGTTGACTATTTGCCACATGCCTTTTCGTTTTATTTCGTCTTCTAGAGCCGTAAAGTAAATTTGCGCCCATTTTGTCATTTTGTTGTATCCGTTTTCACGTCACGGCATATTTACCCTCATATCTTCATTCGCTGGTTATCAATTCATGCACCCGAAAGGACATCATTCTGAATGCCGTTGTAGTTGTAACATTCCTCAAACACTCACTTATTTATAACAGTCCTTATGAAGACTTCAAAGGAAGTGAACATAAATTGTAGCAGTTTTTACTTTATTGATTCTTAACAAAGGATACGATGTCACTTGATGCCATTACGTTATACTTTGTATGCCATGCCATGTTTCTTTGAATTTCCCAGAACTCCTGCTAACCTTAGATTATAGTGCAATTTTCCTTTATCAAATATATTTGACTTCCTCCCATTTTCACATTGATGTCCTTAGATATCTGGTCATTTGCTTGGCAATATTCATAATAATTCTAAGAAAATTAACTACTACAATACCTACAAGAACAACGACTGAGAACAAAAAATTAATGAGAGTGTGCAATGTCCTGTCAGGACTCTGCCCTTTAGTTTGTATAAATATGATCACTTAATAATTTAAATGTGATTTGTGCATTTATCTAAATTCCACCTTTGTCATTATGAGTTGAAGGGAGTATAATCTAGCCTTTCTACTACAATACAAACATAAAATTGGAGCGTATTCAAAGAAGGATAACACCTAAAATTATACTTTGACAAATACGTTTTAGTCACGCCCTAAAGCATACTAAACATATTGTGATTAACATTTGCGTGTAAGTGCATTGCTTTATATTAGACAGAGCTATTAATATTAGCTGGACTCAAAGTCTTCAGTAAAATTGGGTCATTTCCAACTAAAACTATAAAATATTCTTTGTATCATAAAATACAAAATAATGGAACTCAATTTATAGATAGAAAACGAAAGATTAATTCAGTGTATTGAAGTTATATTGGTGATAAAAGTTTATATCCGTTTTACTAAAAATTAACGCAACGTCGAATAATAAAGAGTTCCTCAGTAAGAATGCACTTTTTAATTTTAAAATGAAACACGTACTTTTTGAGATAGTTCTGGGTATTTGATGGGATTGCTAAGAAGACATATTCCGATTAAGTAAGGAATAAAACATCCGACAAATGGCCGCCACGGGTCTGATGACAGGCCATTACACTTTTCACGAAATTTTCCATGACTTTTTCAAAGAGATGTGGCTGTCTCTAACCGACGCACAGTGGTCGATCCCATTGGCCAAAAATAAAAAAATCAAAGTCAGAAGTTTGTCACCAAGTGTGGCATCACTGTTTCTTATAAAAACAAGGTTTTAAAATTTATGGTTGTTTTTGTTTTATTCCATCTGTACTCTTTAAGAACAGCTTCAAAAAAGAGAAAATGTGGAAAATTAAGTCCAACTTTAAATTAATTAAAACAAAAGAAGAAAAACTTCTGTTGAAATAAATCGAAATGGATATTGAATTAAATGGTGTTAACTATATTTTAAAATAATAACAATGTGTTAAGCTTGTTGTAGATTTGTTATAAAATTAATAGTTTTGCAGTGTCGTTGTTAGTGTTCGTTCGTCCATATATGTAAAATTTAACTAGAGTTTTAGTTGGTTCCCCCCTGAAGTCTGCATTGGGATTTTTTTCGTTTATTAGTTAATATTTCAAGATTCTAAAATTGGTAATATCAGCTGCTCACTTTTGCTCGTCTTTGTGTAATCTCCCTCAGACCAAAGCGGCCTCGTTGTTTTTATGTCTAAATATGAATTTTTGTGTAGTGTTTGTTAATTTATGTTCGCATTGCTCTGTTATCGTTATGCATGTAAAGAAATGTGTTTGTTTTTTTGCTTTTTCACCGACTTTTAATTTTATTTTTTCTTAATTTTATCCTTGTTATAAATTGTTTCTGCAATAGGCACATGTTATAATTGCAAAATTTCGCGCTCACATATTTTTGATATTTGGTGCTCAGAAAGAGGTGCAAATGCAGAAAAAGCTAGAAAAGTGAAGGATGTCGTGATAAGCTATATTAAAAAAGAGGGCTACACATTTGAAGAAAGTGAATTAGAAAGACGCTTAAATTACAATCGCAAAAAAATTTCAGAATTTTGGCAAATATGCAATCGTATAAAAACAAGAGTTGAAAACACATATTCTCATTGGCTTGCCCAAATGGAGTCGATTTTATTAAACTCACAAACATCTGACTTGAATAAAGATCGAGGACGTCCTAGATTAAGTTTCGGAGAGTGTTCAAACAGGACAACGAATAGCAGAAATAGAAGAAAATGATGTCTCCCCGCTGCCGATGATTTTCGATTTGCTACCTTCCAAAGAAACCCACTGATTTTGCAAGCAAATGTTAGTGAAGTTATATCGCTTATAACTGAAGCAGGTTTAACAAAACATCAATATTTGACAATAAGAAGCTTTGTAAACAGTAAACTTGATAATAATTTTTTACCTTGCTACGATAACATTTTGAAAGAAAAAAAGAAAAGTTACCCAGACAAAATAACTGTCAGCGAATCTCACGCTGAAGTTGAACTTCAAAGTCTATTAGACCATACCGCTACTCGGATATTAGAACTACAGAGCGATGTTATTAATGAAGTTTTGGATGAGTCCGTAAACGGCCTTACATTAATATGCAATGGGGGTTTGATGGCAGTTCGAGACACAGCGAGTACAAACGGAAAGTTTAAAATAAAAGTTTGGATGATAGTAACTTATTTGTAACGTCATATGTCCCACTCCAACTTGTAACAAAACCAGATGAGGCTCAAATTACCAAAATAATTTGGAAAAATCCTCGACCCTCGTCCACCCGCTACTGCCGTCCTATCAGGTTCCAATTTAAAAAAGAGACAGTTCAATTGTCCATCGACGAAGAGTCATATTACAAGAAGAAAATTGAACAGTTAACTCCCACAAAATTCAAAAATGCTAAGAAACCGATAAATATTGACCATATTCTGCAACTAACAATGGTGGATGGTAAAGTATGTAATGCCTTAACTCTAACTTCATCCGCAAAGTGTTATATATGTAATGCAAAACCCACCGAGATGAACAATATTGAAAAATGTCTGCAGACAGAAGTTGAAATAGATCACTATGAATTTGGATTGTCGCCTTTGCACGCATATATTAGATTTTTCGAGTATTTTCTTCATATATCGTATACGCTTGACCAAAAACAATGGCAAATTAGGTCTATAGAAGGAAAAGTAGAATTTCACAAAAGAAAAGAGAATATTCAATTACAATTCCGAGAAAAAATGTGACTAATAGTCGACAAGCCAAAAACTGGTGGGAGTGGGTCGTCCAATGATGGAAATACGGTACGAGAATTCTTTAACAATGCTGGTTTGTCTGCAGAAATAACAGGCATTGATAAAGTAGTAATTGAGAGATGTGCAACATTATTGCAAGCTTTGTCTTCAGGGTATAATATTAATGTCGACAAATTTAGGAAATATGCACTGGACACTGCTAAGGAGCTGACAAATAAATATTCCTGGTACTATCATCCTCCCTCAGTCCACAAAATTTTAATTCATGCTTCAGATGTTATTCGATATGCACTGGTATCTATTGGAGAGCTCTCTGAAGAAGCTGCAGAGTCCAGAAACAAAGATATAAAGAAATTTCGTCTCCAGCACAAGTGTAAAATTTCACGCATTTCAACAAATACTGATTTGTTTAAGCGTTTACTTTTAACTTCGGGTCCTTTTATAACGGGACAACGAAAGTTATCATGCAAGGACAAATCAATTTTATTAAAGTCTGTTTTTGAATTGCTAGATGAATTTTGAAGTCGATTTTCATTTCAGGGGTGTTGTTACTAAAAAACAGCCTTAATATTAACAATTTTAAAACTGCTATAAAAAAATGAATACGCAATGTTTTTTAATTCTTTTTTTTTATTTCGTTATATTTTTAACCAACCTTTTTATAATTTTGTATTACATATTATTTTATATGAAATTAGGCAATATTTTTATTTTTTAAAACTAATCTTGTAAACAAGTTGTTAACATATGAATTAAAAACACGTTTCGTACATTTTCTCAAGTTTTTGCTTACGTGGGGTGAATGTGGGTGCCTGGGTACGGTAGGAGGGGGGGGGGGGATATGAGTCATCAACCACTTCCATTTTATCATTAAATAGATCTGACATATTTATAAAGCCGTGACCGAAGTTTCACGATGATACCTATACTGGATGTATTTTTGGCCGCCAACACCATACAGCTCCGACCACTGTGCACCCGTTACAATATTATTTCTGAGCTCGCCCTAGTTTATTATTCATACAACAGCATATTTAGATCATATTTTATATCTATATCTTATTATTTATTACATACTATTAACAAGAATGGATCAGAATAATCAGTTCTTAATTGGTTTTTTTTACTTTATATCTTTCAGAATCCTGCTCGTCTACCCAATGAACCGTTTGAAGAATCCCACTACCAGATGGCCTAATCATTTGTTAAATGACTCGTTAAATTTAAGTTTTAGTAATTTTTGTTTGTTCCAAACATGTTAAGAAATGAAATACTTACGTACGTGCTGACATGAATAAAATATAACACGAATTGAAAATAATTAATAATTTCTAAAGGATGGCAGAGTCTCCCTCCATATTTGTTTATTAATTTAAATAATTTACAATTAAAAATTCGTATAACTTAACACTAAATATAATTACCTAACTTAATTAAGACGAGATTTACATATGTGTAATACTTGGCACTTAATTGGCTCATATTAACGAACCGTAGAGGGGGATTCCTTCGTTTCGCAAACTATTTGAATAGTCTTTCCAGATCATCTTCACTAATGGCGATGACCAACATTATGAAGCCACCAACCAGCACACCTAGTATTTGAATCAAAGCTGTCTTTAATTTGTTTCTACTTTCTGCAGCCATAGCTGGCACTAAATCGCCTAAAGCTATATATAGGAAAAATCCGGCAGTTCCTGCATATATCCATTGGATCATATTTGTGTGAATTCCAGCTATAATAAGGCCAATTGCCATGCCCACAAAGCTTAAAACTGAACTGACGATATTCAAATAAATCGCTCGTCTTATTGTTATGCCTGTTTGTAGTAACAGTGCGAAGTCGCCTAGCTCGTGAGGCAATTCGTGACATAGAACGGCAAAGGCTGTTGCCAAACCAGTCACTGGATCTGAGGCAAAGGCTGCACCAATAGCCAAGCCATCAGTCAAATTGTGTAAACCATCACCAATGATCACCATGAAAGCTACTGGCGTTAGCGGCCTGGAGGGTTTCTTCTCGTCCAATTTTGATTCGTTTAACATAGTGTTCAGTTCGCGTACTTCTTTTAAATCGGCTACGGGTATCTCGGTGTTACTTTCTGAAGCAGGTGGAACCGGTGCATTGTTTGCCATTATTTGTTTCGTTTTAGTGTTATTGTTGTTTGTATGATTATGACTATGCCCGTGATTGTGATGATGGTGGCTATGCCCGTGAGATCCTTCGGCATTATCACCCTTTAACAGTGGCAGGAGATTCTCAAGTATGTACATGAATACAGCAGTAAAAAAGGCACAAGCCATTATCCATACCGGCGTCGTGTCATGTGAATGAGATGATTGATTTTGTTCATCATGCCCATGATCGTTGTGTGATTCTGTCGCAGGACGACCATTAACCAGGGCATGTGGAAGCAGATGCATCAAAGCATCTCCACTTAAGGTACCCACAGCAACGGCGATCAAAAAGTTGAGTATTTCTTGATACGCAACAGTTTTCATAAGCGGCACTAATAGAATACCCAAGAGTCCACAGGCGGAAAGTATGAATATTGTAGCACTGGCATAAATCCAAGCTGGATAAAAAGAATAGAAACATTTACATTTAGTAAGGAATACATAGGTAACACTGCGAAACTAACTCACCGTTTCATATCTTTTATTTTGGATCCTCCATTTGTGTTAATGGCACAGGTTGCAAGCAAACTTGTTGATCGATCTGTGCCAATAGAGCTGGACAAAGCTTCATAAACGTTACCGGCGTCAAACGAACGTTATTCACAAAGGTATTATATTCCTTCTCCAAGTTATGATCGTGATGATTAACACTGAGTTTTCCTGGAGTAGAAGACAGCGCGTCGGAAGATGAAGTATAGGTTTTATACGCTTTGCGCCTGTGCAAGTCATCATCATCAACAACCAAACGTAACAGCGATTTCGGCGACAAACATGCATTTTCAGACAATGGGGAACCGTCAAATGTTGCATCTTATGGTGAAAAAAAAACAAGGATACAAAATTATCAGTAAGGTATGTATGTATGTAGGGACGTACGTATGTGTGATTAAATGTGGATAATATGAGCACCTAGTGTCTAGGGTTTGAATATAATTCGAATAAAATTTTATTAAATTGTTAGAACAGGGAACAACAGCCCACTGTACTGTACACAGGAAGGCAAGTGTGGGAGACAGGAAATAAAACGAAACAAAAGCATATTTTTACTTACGGAAACTTTATTATTTGGTCTGTAGTTTAAACTTTAATATTTCAAATGAGGGGGTTAGAAGCAAAGGGATGCAAGTGACTTTTGAACAATTTTGAGTGAAAAAAGTTTAAAGTTAAATTGCAACATAAATATCTCATCTGTATTATTACTTCTTTAATTTGAGAAATCTTGAGATATATTTTTATCTAACAAGCTAAAAAAAATAACTTCCGCTACACACACAAATACGCAAGAAAATCCTTTAAAGCGGTTAACTCTGTTTGAGTACAAAATGCACTTGCATCCCTCTGCTTCACATCAGCTTCCATCGTCCGTCCATTCTAATCCGTCTCCGTCGCTAAACTTGCAAAATTACCGGGTTTGCTACGTCATCCCGATATTCCAGGATTTGGCTGAAGAAACGACGTACATACATTACTCCTGGGACATCCATTAGCCATAATGACAGCGAATATACATAAACGTAAAAGAAAACATAAACATAAACTCCTATTTGTCGACAACCCCCACCAAGGACCACGGTTTACGATTATGCACTTGGAATAGAGGAACTCTATATTGATCTGGTGGAAGATTCCAATTGACAGATGTCCTCGAAACTTATAAGGCTGACATTGCCGCTATCCAGGAAATGCGATAGACAGGACATGGTAGCACAAGAATAAGAAACTGCGACAAACACTACAGTTGCCATGGGGAAAAACATGCATTTGGTTGCGGATTTGTAGTTGGCAAAAGACTGCGTCATCTAGTCTCTAGGTTCAAGCCTGTGAGAGAATACATAGCCACAATCCGCATAAAAGCGAAATATTTTTATATTTCCCTAATTTGTGTACATGCACCGACAGAAGAGAAAGATGATGATGCCAAAGACATATTTTATGAGGGCCTAGAAGGAGCGTATGACCACTGCCCTGGCCATGATATTAAGAATGTACTAGGAGATTTTAATGCTAAAGTAGGCAGGGAGAATGTGTTTCATCCAACTATTGGCAATTTCAGTCTACATGCTGACAGTTCCGAAAACGATATGAGACTGATTGACTTTGCCGCGGCAAAAAGCATGGTCACTAGTGGTATAATATTCCAGGTATCCTCGTGGGTCTAGTGGTCAGAGGGGATAACATCGATTCTGATCACTACCTGGAAGCAGCAAGGTTCGCACAAGATTAAGTAGAGCGAAAATCGTACGATACAAGACACAGAGAAAGATAGACATCAGAAAAGCTCACGCAACTTTTGGCACAGAACCCACCCCCTCCAGATAAAGATCCTGAAGCCCAGTGAAACCCCATTTCCGACTCTATAAAAACTGCCGAAACAACCGTACTTGGTCCTGAAAACCTGCTTCGCAGCAAACCATGGTACGATGAAGAGTGTCGCATAACAAATGATGAAAAGAACGCTGCACGTATGGCTATGCTTGAGTCAATTACAACGTGAGCTGCGACTAAGCCGTATTGGGAAAATCGAAAGGAGGTAACACGTCTCTTAAGACGTAAGAAACGGCAGTGGAAAATGTGTGAGAGTGAGAAAATTGAGGCCTACAGAAGGAAGAACGAAGCTCGGAAATTCTACCAAAAGTAGAGAACAGAACTAACGAATATGGTTCAAGGCCCCCTTCTCTAAAGACAAGAATGGAAATCTCATAGCAGATGTGCAGAGCATGTTAGGAATATGGAGAGATCATTTCTCCGCGCTACTGGTATGTCAGGCATCTAATGACGATGAGACAATCGATCACAATTTGGACGACGACGTCGATTGCACCTCCTAACCTAGACGAGGTCAGAACAGCTATTGCCCGGCTTAAGACCAACAAAGCCACAGAAGCCGATAGGAGAGGAGCCGATAGATAGAGCCGTTTAAGGCTGGCGGCGATCAGCTTATAAGGTGCATGCATCAGCTCATTATCAAAATTTGGTTAGATGAATGCATGCCCGGCGATTGGAGTCTCAGTGCACTATGTCCTATATTTAAAAAAGATGACCCGAGTCTCCGTGCCAACTACCGTGGAATAAGCCTTTTATCCATAGCATATAAGGTTCTATCAAGCATAATGTGCGAAGGACTAAAATAAATTATCGCTGACCTGATTGAACCATACTAGTGTGGCTTTAGGCCTGGAAAATTGATAGCTGAATTGAGAAGACCCTCGAAAAATAAATCGACACCTATTATCAACTTGTCGATTATAAGGCGGTCTTCGATAGCCCGAAACGGGAGAAACTCTAAAAAGCAATGTCTGAGCTTGGTACTCCTGCATACGCCTTTGCAGGATGACCTTAACGAATCTGATGTAGAATGTTGATCAGGATATTGCCAATATTGTATATTGCGGAACCTTGTGAAACTAGACGACGCCTCAGACATGGCGACATCTTATCGTGCGATATCTTTAACATCTTAATCGAGATCATTATGGGAAAATCTGCAGTCAACAGGAATAAAACCATCAGTAGCAAAAATTACATGCTGCTCGCGTATAATGATGATATAGATATCAATGAGAGAAGTTACTGCAGTGTTATCGAGAATTGATTTCAGCAAAAGTAGGTCTGACAGTAAATAAGGACAACACAAAATTAATGGTTTCAACGAGCAGGGCCTCCACGCGATTAGGTCAAAGCGTGAACATTGATATCCGTTATAGATGGTGGACGAATTTATATAGCTCGGGCCTGCCGAAACAACAACGTCACCATTAAGATCAAGCGGGGAATTGTGCTACCGAATAAATTTTATTTTGGGCCAAGCAACCACTTTAGAGATGAAACCCTCTCTCTAGGGGCAGAAGTCCGGCTATACCAGGGTCTCATACAACCTGGGTCTTAGCGCAAGCAGACCAAACATCTGTGGGACTTTCCGAAAAACATATTACCCTATAGTGCACAACGGTGAGTATCGGCGACTCAGGAACCATGAGCTGTATGAGCTTTATCCAGATATTGACATAGTTAAGGCCATGTCGGTAGAATGGATGAAGACGAACCATCACGAAGGGTTTTCGAAACCGAACTCGAAGGAAGACAAAAAATAGGAACACCAAGACTCCGCTGGAGGGATCACGCGTCTCTCCCGTTGTGTTCGACGTTGCTGATTGATTCAAAAAGTTGCCTCCATCGTTGTGTTTTTTCTTCTATATTAATAAAAAGCTGACCATTGGTATCCCTTACCATATGATTTTCGTTCATGCGTTGATTGGACAATTGGTTCATCAGTTGGTGGAGCTGTCTTGCGGTGTTTGTCCTGCTGCAGGCTCTGCTTCATTGGCAATAATCTGAAAGTATTGTCCTCCATCCTCTTGTGCTGACTTTTTAACAGACTTTGCTATGTCCTTATATTTATCCATTAGCGCAGGGTTATCCAGCTTTCCCCGCACCAATATATTCCACTATTGCATGTGTTTCCCGTCATCCCCCGTTTTGTTCGTAGCCAATTTCCTTATGTTGTCCAATATACTGCAAATTTTCCCCCAGGTTCTATAGTCCAAAGGCGGACATTGCGTTCCCCTACTCCGTCATTTTCGGTTTTGACTCTGAGCTTTGGAACATACAGACATTTATCAATTTGATCCGCATTCACCTCGATCACCTTCCCGAGCCTGATTTCCATTATTGCAAAATGTCCATACAAGCTCCTCTTTTGGTGCGTACGTCTTCCAAACATCCTCTCCACTTTCCGGCGATACTATTGTGATCTATTTGGTTCCCCATATTTCCATTAGGAGACGACCATGTATACTCATGTATGTTCCTCCGGGAGAAGATTAAACCACTAATAATCATTTCGAATATTTTGAATATTTGGCGAATAAATTGCTTTCCATTATTGTTCCTCGTTCTGATTCCGTGCTGACCCATAAATTATGGTTATCACTGTCAATCTTTTCATTAATATCACCGGTCACTAGAAGGATATCACGTTTTTGTTTTCTGCTTGATGTAGCTGTTAATAGCTCAATGTTCTTCGATATCCTCACCTTCGTCTGTTGGTGCGTTGCATGGGACAATAGATAAACATTTCCTTATGTTGGTATAAAAATGTACTACGGTAATGCGATCTGATACGGGTTTCCAAGTTTTGACTGTCTTCCCGAACTCTTTGGATATTATGTGTCCCACTCCACTTTCGCTTCGTGTATCCTTTCCTCTATAGAGTATTATTATCCCATTTGCCGTTGTTATTCATCGTCGTCCACACGATCTCGTTTCACTTAATCCCAGAATGGATACGTTGACATGCGTTGCATGGGACAATAGCTAAACATTTCCTTATGTTGGTAAAAAAATGTACTACGGTAATGCGATCTGATACGGAGTTCCAAGTTTTGAGTGTCTTCCCGAACTCTATGAATATTATGTGTCCCACTCCACTTTCTCTTCTTGCATCCTTTCCACTATAGAGTATTATTATCCCATTTGCCGTTGTTATTCGTCCTCGTCCACACGATCTCGTTTCACTTAATCCCAGAATGGATACGTTGAATTTTCTCGTGGTTCAGTGATGGCGACACTATCGACAACTTAGCCATGAAAAAGCTGTAACGTGACTCCCATACCCGTTTACCATCCCAACAATTACATACTCACATACGCCACCCTCGCGAACAAACACAAGCATGATTATAGTGGCTTCGGCTGACTATTCCATTATAGCGGCTAACTATTCGATCATAGCGGCTTCGACTGACTATTCAATTATACCAGCTCCGGCTGACTATTCGATTATAGTGGCTTCGGCTGACTATTCGATAATACCAGCATCGGCTGACTATTTTATTATAGCAGCTTCTGCTGACTATTCGATAATAGCGGCTTCGTCTGACTATTCGATCATAGCGACTTCGACTGAATACTCAATTATACCAGCTTCGGCTGACTATTCGATTATAGCGGATTCGGCTGACTATTCGATTATAGCGGTTTGGCTGACTATTCCCCTGTATTGTTCCTACACAATCCATTCAACGATGACCGATCCCAAACCTGACATGTAAATCACATATCCGATCTACACAGCGAATCCGAATAATCGTGTGTGCAACAAACTAAGTTCCCGAGCACCGAAAAAGCCACCAGTCCACAACGTGCCCCGTAACCCGCAACGTAAGTCAAGACAAGTGCCCCCAGAAGAGTGTTGTCAAGCCAAGACAAGTGCCCCCGGAAGAGTGAAGTCAATCCAGACAAGTGTTCTTGACGAGAATCAGTTTATATTATTTCTGTAAATCAAATTACTTTGTAAATTAAAGATTAATAAAAAATCTGAATTCGAACTCCCGAAAAGGGTGAACTATTCTGTTCGAAAGAATTCTGAACGAAAGACTCTAGACATGACTCAGCTTACTTCAGCCCTCGACAAAACTACGATACAAAGCATCTCAAACTATCGTTTGGAACCGGTGTAAAATTATAGATCCTAATTAGCGAGTGTAAAACTAGAAAGCGCACAAAATCACTGGTTGTGAGAAGCTCTTCCTATTCAATACATGAGCTGTAATGGGAAACAATGGTATTGGTGTTTGGGCTGCTAATTTTTAGACTCCATACAGCCGTTCTTCTAACACATTTATATAGAGAACAGATACAAAGGTACCAGTTGTCATACCTTAAGCTAGATTATGGTCTCCCCCAGGTATTTTATTTCCCTGGTGTCCAAGTCATTTATTAAATGGAGGATCTAGGAATTATTATAACGTATACCACTGTCTATATAATAACCACCATTGACTAACTTCAATACTTGCATTTAAACTTTTATAGTTCATCATGTAGCACCCTACATTAGTAACAAGTACGTACACTTTATTACTTGAAATGCGTCATCAACATTTAACCAGACTATTTTTAATTTATCTTTACTGCATCTCTCTTGAATTCTGAGCATTTTATTGTGCTTTAACCAAGCAGTTTATTTTTCCAATAAATATTTTCGGTTGAGCAAATTCATCCATACAAGTTATATGATATCAAGTGGAATAAAATGAAATGACATCTTATACATTCTCAAAAAGGTCACTAACGTGTTTCGGACGACAGATAACATGATTACAAAAAATTCAATTCAATTAAATTTCATTTTGAAAGAGAGCGACTTCCATTGTCTTGCATTCATTACTCAGTATTGTATTCGCTTCTTACGATTTTTTCAATTTACTTTTCTAGTCACACGAGTCCGTTTTTTGACATGAATTCATCAAGGATTTCCGTACCTGTTTTTGGTTGAAGAGCTGATTAAAAGCGAACGAGAATGCAGGGACAATGTAAACGACTGCTTTATGATTTGAGAAAACGATTGGAATCTATTATAGGAATATTAGATATACTTTACAGAAAATATTTTTGTGGCAGGAAACGGACATATTTTTAGATGTATTAATGTGAAATCTAATATTAGGTGGTGAAACTTAGTTCGTTATATTAACTTCTTGTTATAGAATATCAAGAACATTTTTATTTTAAATATAATAGAGATGTTTTTTGTAACCTATGTAAGTTAACATCTACTGTTACAGATGTTGATGTTGATTTTATTCAACTTGGCTACAGACAATATTTATTTGTCAATTCAATACTTGCAAGCACAATCCTCCACTTGATTTGTAGGCTGATGGTATGGCTTCTGTTTGCGGCAGATCCGAGTTAAATGAATTCATCAGCTATCTCGAAATTATAACTGTTATCAACGTTCACCCTTTCATCTAATCGGGTGGATGTTCTATTTGTCGAAACCATTAATTCTATTTTGTCTTCATTTACTGCCAAATCCACGTTTGCTGACTCCTTCTCAATTCTCAAAAATTCTGTAGGAACTTGTCGCATATTTCGCCCAATGATGTCTAAGTAATCAGCATACGCGAGCAGCATGTGACTTTTGCTGTTGATAGTTTTATTCATATTGACTAAAGCTTTTCTCACTATGATCTCAAGCAATATGTTGAAGAGATCGCATTTTAGGGCATCGCCCTGTCTAAGGCCTCGCCATTTAAAACAGGATTTCTATATTTCATTAGAATTGACATCGAATTCCACAATTATGCATTTGCATTAGATATAATTCGAATTAGATAAAATAATATAAATTCAAAAATCCTAATACTGGTTTTTAGCATAAATACAAATCCTTCAACATTAAAGTTGTTCCAACAAATTGTTCGATGTTTCATGTAGCCGACGAACAATTTATCCATTTACCCACATTTGGTCCTTAGGACATCCTTTAAAAGCTGCATATATTCAAACATACATATATTTTAGTTTGAAAAGGATCAAAACTCGTACTATGATTGTAAGTGTTTTACTAGATGCGAATGCTATATGTGGGTATGTGGAATAGGGACCAGGAATTTTAAGTTCAGTTTTTAAAGAGCGATTTTACAGCTAAGAGCGGGGGATGTAATGAAAGTTTTCAAATTATATTTCAAATATTAACAAAATGTATCTTATTGTTTAAAACGGACACGAGGGATAATTTTCTTTGTTTGTCACGTAAACATTTAGTCTGACTAGTGAGATCTTTGGATTTAGACGTAATTTCGAAATATCCTCCGTTTCATATTTCTAAAATGCAAAGAAAAGTTTTCACAAATGTTATTACTTTTCCTAGCAAATCTTGACTTTTTTCCCTATTTTTTATCATCCCATTTACGTAATTCAATAGCATACTGTAATGAATAGTTATCCATAGTGAAGGACGAAGTGTTTCTGTAACGAAGACAAACGAATACACACTTTTCATTTTTTTAATGACGTGGAAAATTTCAACAGTTTCATCATGGTGATGATGCTTGTCGGCACGCATAGAATGTAGCAATAGAATCATTGAATGTTCATGTGTTAATTAGAATATAAAAGGGTGCATTGTGCCAGTAAGAAACAGTAATTGCGTACACGTTTACATATAGCTTCAAAACATTGCCACCCAAAATGTAAAGTGCAAAGGTTTTGCAGCCAGAGCCACAACACCTGTGCCGTATACGCAATATTTGTAGTTTAGAATGAAAATGAATTACTTCGACCTTTTGTGACGAAGGTAAAAAATACACATATTTATTTACTTACTTAAGTGGCATCAAACAACCCCGAGGGGTCAAGGACCCTACCAAATGAGAACAACATGTTTCTCCAACCGGCTCGATCTTCAGCTTTTCTCCTCCAGTTGGTAACACCAAGCTCTCACAGGCAATCCTGGTCTTTCCATCGAAGTCCTCTTATTTTTCGATGTCCTTCGAGCACGTCTTCGAATACCTTTCGCACTGGTTCATTCTGGTACATTCTACTGATATGACCTAACCAGCGTAAACGCGGTATTTTGATTCGTGTAACTACGTCGATGCCAGGATACAGATTATATCCGTTTTTGTGTGCATCTTTGTGCATCCGCCGTTTTATTTTTGTGCATCCGCCGTTTTATTGCATAAAGACCTTGGCATGAAGACTTATAAATTACAACTGGATCAAGAACTGAAGCCTCGTGACCATCCGATGAGCATTTTTAACAAAAACTGTCGGTGGTGCTATGGTTAGTGTGCGCGGCTCTCGTACATGAGATCCTGGGTTCTAACACTGCTCTTACCACCTTAAAATTTCTTTCGGCGGCGGTCACCTCGCATAGTGACGGCGACACTATCGAGTATATAGCCATGAAAAAGCTTCTCAAAATGCCGTTCGGAATCGGTATAAAACTGTAGGTCCCAATCAGTGAGTGAAAACTGGAAAGTGCACAGCTCAGTGATTGTGAGAAGTTCTCCCCTGCCCCTGCATGGGATGTAATGGGAAACAAGACAAGGCGGCACTACGTGCAGCACAACCAATGCTACAATCGATCTTTAGTGCACTGTGTGCGTAAACTGCGTAATCAGTTGAAACTCGAAAGTCCATTCGCCGACTCGCAGCTGCGAATAAAACCCGCTGGACCATTATCTCTGGAGCGCTGTGAAATATAACAGTGATATCGTTTCTAAAAAATATTGTTGCCCTTGTATGAGGCGACATTTTAAAAATGTTGCCATCACCCCTTCAAAGTTGTGCCTTTCTGGGGTGAGAAACGAACATAGAAATGTTGCATTTCCTTACAACTGTATTCTTTCCTTTCCGTGTTTAGAATGTTTTACTTACTTCGCTTAACTAAAATATATTATGTTTATGAATTAAGCAATTTTAAGCGACTATTCATACAAACTGGTCGACAATATTCCAAAACGATTGGTGTTTTTTGTTATTCCCGCTAAACTAATGTTCCGACCACTTCTTTTGTGAAGTTAAGTGACTTTAACTGAAGCCGCTTCAAGTATCTTAGCGTCCCACACAAATGATGGGAAAATTCGCTTAGCGAGGACAAAGACCACACACTAACTGATAGAAAGTCAGTCATTTTATCGGGCAACATTCACCCCCGTTACTCGCAGAGAGGGCAGAAAATGCGTGCAATATTCTCAGAAAAGAACACAAAACCTTGAAGTAGGGTTGCACTTTTTTCACAAACGAACACAAAAAGGCACTTTTAGAGCAAAAGGCAGAAAAAATGTTTCATTTTTTGCCAGAAACGAAATTGCCATAAGTGTTACGCAAACAATCCCGAGTCCTTTGAGGCCTTAAAGCACGAAATAGAGGCCCAAACAATCGAAAACGTACTGAAAAGTTTATTAGATAGAAAGAGGAAGCGAGTAATGGAGTCATTTGAACGATGATGTGTTCATTCATAAATATCAATATCAACAAAATCATAATTTTGAAAAAATGTCATAGTATTTTTTTTAAAGAGAAATTAAATTCAAAATTTTACATCGCCTACACACTTTGTTTGGGACCTACAGTTTTACACCGTTTGCGAACGATATTTTGACAAGCATGTTCATGGCTATGGACCTAATAGTCGATCTCAAAATTATAGTGAAATAAAGTGAAACATAAACGATGTTTATAAACCGCATAGTTTTCCATTTTATCATAAAATCTCGATTTAACCGAAACTCCTAATTGATGTGTTAACATCTATAGGCACGAGTAGGGCAATCTATCAAAGTGAACACATATAAACAACACACAGCGTTAGCATCACATACGTGGTTGTTGTACAACAATAGTCTCTGCCTGAAAATAACTATGATGGTATTGATGTAGCGGTAGTGAACAAACAAGCAGGTCGTCGTCGTCAAAGAGTATTGAATAGTATAGAGAACTCATGGAACGAATTGTATGACTCAAAAGCACTGGCGACATCTGGCGAATGATTCAAAACTTATTAGTCTCTTTTTATCATAACTTGGTCCACTCATAATTTTGATGTAAAACATTGATGCCATTTGAAACATTTATGCTTTTTGTATTGTTTTATGTAATAACATTGTCGAAATGGTGCATTTATATTGAAATATTTTGTAAAGAGAATAAGACTCGTTTATGCTCTTTTACTCAGTCTCTCTACAGGAGAACACAAAAAAAGCGTGCAATAAGTTCTCTATACTATTCAATACTTTTTGTCGTCCCACTGTTTATGATAAAAGAAAAACAATTACTTCAGTGAGCTAAATATTGCTTTATTTATTTTAAAAATATTACATCTAATGTTAAAACAGATGTTAGAAAAACGAAAGAAACGAAAGCAAAAGAGCCGTCAGCACAACAACTATTCTTTTTTTCTAATGTGTTACTAATGTCTTCATAGAAATCGACCAGGTACTGTGTAACAAAAGGTGTTAACACATCGCCCGTGAGTTCGAATACTCATTGATTTTTTTTAAATATTTCTGTTATTACTTTTAATTTAAACATTTAAATTAAATTTCAAATTGTAAATGACCCACCTTTTATGTTTTAATCAATCAAATGGATTGAGGAAAATTAGCGAGCACACGGTTACAAATTAGAAAACATTATTATCCCTCTGTTTGGTACTCTTTGTTCCTGCAAGCTTTTACTGGATGCCGTTCGTGCAATGTTCGACGATAATTTAACTGAGACAGCAAAATCAATACCACTCCCTGAAATGTTGATATTGAAAAGGTATGCAAACAGACCTATGATTGCATAAATATGTAAAACCGTCAGTTTATATACACCTACATATCTGTGTCAGTAGATCTTTTGTAGTTGATAAATTCTATCGTAAATTCGCGAAAAATACATTCCATATTCCCATTAAATTTTATTTTTATTCCGGTCCTATTTGGTTCTTTCTTTTTTTGGACATATTTTATAAAATTCATCACAATTTTGATCTGCGAATGTGTTTGTATGTACTTGCACTTTATTTCAATCGCATATTGATTGCAGGGGCAGCGGGCGTATATAAACAACAATATCACTCAATATCGGGGAAAACGTTTTACATGTCACAAATTTGTGTCCTTTAGAAAGTGGATGTTAATGAAAAAATATATGATTTTTGTTTGTTTACTGTATGGTAGTTGGCAAAATTTTTATCAAAATACGAACCATAAATTCATAAATTTGTTTTTCTTTTTTTTACTTAAATAAATTGACAGAGATAGGACAGTCATATATTTACATAGGAATTATTTTCGTAATGTACAAAAAAATTGAATCTGTTTCCTCCTTTCCCACAATACAATAATACCAGGATATAAAAAAGTTTGTGGGCACTACAGTAACGGAAACACATTATTATACAGTTTCGTAGATATAAAACTCTTGCAATAATAAAAACCCTGGAAAAAACATAAATTTTGCAGAAAAAATATTCAGTTGTGTTTAAAGTTTTATGTTGATTTTAACACCAAATTGAGATAGAACTATTCCAGCAAAAAAAAAAGAAAAAATGTCGTTAAGTTCAACCAGGCCGAATTTTACGTACCCATCACTAGGGATGCAATTGAAAAAATTGTAAAGCAGTACAGAAATTGCAGAAGGGTGAACCGATTTCAACATTCCCATTAATATTTATGGCCTTTATTTATTTAAACAAAATAACAATATAAAACAATATTACAATACAAAGTTTAAATAAAAGGTTCACGAAGAACATAGGGTGTCACCAAATTCTCTCCATCAATTTCTATCTCTGGAAAGTCAGTTAAAAAACAGATAGTCGAGTTTGTTTGTATTCCCTTAAGACATATGTCATGTTCGTAGTCGATATCATTTACATGTACTCCATTGAACTCCGAACGGTGCTTGTGCATTAGTTGCCTCCATTATCTCGTCCATAAGTAGAAAATATAATGTGGGGGACGAGACACATTCTTGTCTAACTCCCGTAGATGTGCTGAAAGGTTACCTGTCCTTCCCATTAAAACGAAATCTATACGCTGCATATCTGTAGAGTTCACGGATCATGGACACTGTCTTGTTCGGTATCACCTTTTTGGTCAATTACGGATGTGTGTCTAAAATCTACGAAAACTAGATACAGAGGCAAGAGTAGTTCAACTGAATGTTCTATGATTATATGGAGTGTGTTTACGTGGTCGGTATTGGAACGACCAGATCTGAAACCCGCCTGCTCCTTCCGCAGAATTTGCTCCATCTCCAGTTCCCACATATCGTTAGATCACTTTTTTTTGGGGGGTTGGTTATAACTACTCCCTCTTTCCACTCCGTAGGAATTTTGTTGTCTCTGGCACTTCTGATGGCCGGCGTAATGACATCTGCTAACGCTGATGCCCCGGGTTTCAACAACTCCGCTGGAATATTATCAGGACCAGCAGATCTGTGATCCTTCGTCTTACCCAGTGCCCTCTCGATCTCGGCTTGCATCAGGGGTTCCGTCAAAATATCCGTTCTGGGGTGGTGACGTGATAATGCTGCCAAAGGGGTGCACTGCTCTTCAGCATCCGAAAGTCTAGATTGATTGGGTCGTAAAGAATTCACGCTATCTCTCGACTTGCTTATCTGGTTATAATATCTCCGTGTCATCATTAGCTGTTAACGATGCAGTACTCCTGAAGTTGTTGCCGATCAGTTAATTTTATGAAGAATACACAATAAGGAGGTTGCCTGTATTTGCAGCTGTTTCGGTTTCCTCCCCTATATTGTTCAGATAATTGTCGTAATATGAACGAACTATGTAGCCCAATATACGTGCTGATTGCCGATAAAAAATAAAACAAATGGTTTCCCATTACATCCCATAAATTAATTGGGGATATCTTCTCACAACCAGTGAGCTGTGCGCTTTATTGTTTTATACTCACTGGACTGGGACCTACAGTTTTTACATCGAATCCGAACGGTATTTTGAGAAGCTTATTCATGGCGAAATACTCGATAGTGTCGCCGTCACTATGTGAGGTGACCGCCGCCGAAAGAAATATAAGGTGGTCAAGACCAAGGATCGAACCCAGGATCTCGTGGTCAAGAGGAGGGCACACTATCCACTGCACCAGCGACGGCCACGCTGATTGCGACGGCCTCGCTGATTTTAACTGCCTCTTCAACGATGATGTCTTAGATCAAATACACATATGGTGCAGGCGTTCGCGATTCCGAACTTCTGTCCAGGATTCTCTATTAATCCACGGATTATTCACACATCTTTTCTCACCAAGGATCGCCTTGGCAGTTTCCTTCAGTGTTCGAAGACTGCCTGACTACATACTTTAGCTGTCCTGTGACAAATTAGAGCGTGGAGTTTGATCGTACATCATCGACATGGATGCGTCCTGCATACAGTCCGTATTATATTTTACGATTTTGCTTCTAATACCGTTGACAACCGTTGGATGGTTAAGGAATTTTAGTGATCACCAGCAATATCAGCATCAGTTAGTGATCACCAGCAATACCAGCACCACCTCCGGTTTGATGTCCAGCAAGGAACCCAAAAACATCTTGCTGAGAAGTATATGGTCAATTTGATTGACGGCTTGACCATCAGGTAACTTCCATGTTTATTTTTGTGTATGTCTATGGGGGAATTTCGGTCCGCCGATAAACAGTTTAAGCGAGTACAGAAATCTATGAGCCCGACACCATTGTCATTCCACGCAGTAGCAATTCAATGTCTTTCCATCACTACCTGTAAGTTGTTGTTGTCGTTACTACTTTTTCGTTGGATTCTCCCAGAAATATTTTAATGTCACCAACTAACAAGGCGCCTACATTAAATTCCATTCGGCCATAGAAATTGTCATTAACAGGGAAGAGATTCGTTGTCACAACTATGTTTACAACCCACTAAAATTTGGCGGCACCTTGGACTGTCACATTATTAAGATGTGATCACCAAATGTTGTGCATATCAATTGATTTGTAATTCAGTTTTGGTTGCAAGAACTGAAAATTTAGTTGAAGCAACAGCAAAAAGAATAAATGTGAAGTTTTAGTTCTAGCAATCAAATTATCCAGTAGTGTTGAATATTATATTTGTTGGATCAACGAAAAATTTAAAAACTAACGGGTTTTACATTAACAGCCCTACAAAAGTTTTTTTTAAATAAAACAAAACCGGTTTTAGATACCAATGAAATTCTTTATTCCTGTGAAAGTACGTTCGATGCCATTATGTATGGAACTCGATTTCTTTTGCATGGCCACCACGGGCACGCTTGCAGAAGCCCAGACGCTGAACCCAATTTTCGACGGTTTTCAAGCATAAATCGGCCGATACTTCTGCAATTTCACGTTCGATAAACGTACGAAGTTCATCAATCGTCGCTGGCTTGTTGGCATAGATCATAGACTTGACGTAGCCCCACGGGAAATAATCTAACGGCGTCAAATCGCACGTCCGAGGCGGCCAATCGACTGGGCCATTTCGTGAGATAACACGTTCACCAAACTTGGTTTCCAATAAATTGATTGTGGCATTCGCTGTGTGGCTTGTGGCGCCGTCCTGTTGGAACCACATGTCCTCCAAGTCCATATTATCCAATTAGGGCCAAAAATATTCGGTTATCATTGAACGGTAGCGATTCGCATTCACAGTAATGTGCAGGTCTTGATCATCACGGAAGAAGTACGACCCAATTACGCCGCCGGCCCATATACCGCACCAAACCGCAATTTTTTCGTGATGCAATGATGACTCATGGATTATGTGTGGATTGCTGTCTGACCAATAACGCATATTTTGCTTATTGACGAAGCCATTCAGCCAGAAATGAGCCTCATCGCTGATTGTTGAGGCCTCTTAAAGTTGAGGCCACTGACTCCAAATTTCGGTAGTAAATTTTAATAATTTCGACTCGTTGTTGACTCGTATATCTTTCCATGATGAAATGGCAAACCTTATTGAAGAGAAATGTCAAAAGAGCGGGAAAAAATATAGCGTCGTTTGCTGTCCCAATCGATTTACTTTTGTAGCGTCTCTGTTGAAAACCCCTTTAATTCGGTTATACCAAATAATTTTTTTGTTACGCTCAACGAATTACTTGAATTTGATGACTGTCACAACCATTTGGTGCTGCTTTAACCCATTACCAATTTTGCGTCCAATTGGAAGCACCGTTTCCGAGATATAGCGTTTTTTTTATTTTAGCAATTTTTTTATTTTGGCGATTTTTTGAAAAAAATTACATGAGGTGTCAAGGGACACCCGGTTGGATCGAAGTTCCTTTCGCTATATTATCAACTACATAGTCAGTTTCACCATGCCTAAGGCACCTGTTGAAAAATATTGTATTTTAAATGGATCTTTAAGAAAAGATACTCTTGTAAAATGATAAACTTTTGGCGTAGAATACGTGTTACCTTACGGTATAGGGAGTCATGTCAGATTGTTATTGTTGTAATCTTTATTTCATTGATTATGAGGAAACGGCGAGATAACTTTTTTTAAAAATTTTTTTGTAGGTAAATGAAGATGTTATCTTTCGTTTGATATACATTTCATATTGGTTGATATCTTCCTAATATTTAAATTTCTCAAATGAAAATTGTTTAAACACATACACTCAAACATATGTGTGGTGTTTGGTTGAGTGTTTGAGTTTGTAGCGTGAACACAAACTATGCTGCTGTTTCAGTGTGGACACAAACCTTCGGCTGTTGTTTTGATTGATGAAATATTGAAATTTCGTATATTTACTTATGTATTTAAGTGAAACAAAATATTAAATGTGAATTTGAATTTAACATGGATATATAATTATAAAAAATATAAATCAAATTGATTTGCGTCTGTTATTTATCATTTATCCTTACTTTTTTAATTTAAAAACATATTTATCCTATTTTTCCTACCATAAGCTTATGTATATTATCAAAAGTAACTATCAAATAAATAAATTCATTTGCTTATGTTATTTATCATTTATTGTTGTATATGTTTTCTGTCTTATCGGATGGCGTATTCCACGTTAAACATAATGGCCGTGTCTCTGACACAGACTGCAGGGACAGTCCATGGCCGAAGGCCTCGGACAACTAACTGTCTGCTGTATTTTTTTTAAGAAATTTTGTATTTATTGAATGTGTTTTTTAAAAAAAAATTAAATTTTTAGGTCCCTTTTGTAAGAATATGTATTATATCTCCCCGAAAAGACCCTTTCTTTGATGAGAGGTACTTCTTTTATTTAAAGCTAATGTTTTTTGTAAGAAAAAGCCTAAGAGTATGAATTTTTTTTATTAAGAAATGCTTTGTTTAAGAATGTGAATAGGTATTCTCTTTTGAGAAAATTTACCTTTTTAAGAAAACGCACTTATTTAAGAAAATTGTATTTGTTTAAACTTCTTTCACTTTGGCATTTCTAAATTTACTTTTTATTCGGTTCAAACTACAATATGCAATAAACCGGCTCCACCTAGAAAATTTCCCATTAAACAAAATGTTTATGTTAGTCTAGACACAAACCAAAAGTGTGAGTGAAAGAGTAAGTGTGCTACCAAATGTAATTCATGGATTTGCCAGTCTTGCGCTTTGGCTTTTCTGAATTTACTAGTTAGTGGGTTCAGAACTATAATATGTAATAAAGAAACGCCACATAGAAAACTTCTCTTTAAACCAAACCAAACCAAAAGTACCCAATATAGTTGATAATAATGGGTTGAAATAAAGTGGTTAAAAAAATTTGTTTAAAATTTATTCATTTAGCCCCCATCCCGCAACGTGCGTTATACCCTTTTCACATTTACCGCGTTTCAGCTGAAACGCCTGCGTTTCGCTCTCTTTCGATGATTTCAGCGAAACACACTTTAATTGGCACTTATTTCCATACAAAAAAAACGCAAACATTATGCTCTTTTTACTGTAGTTTGTTTGAAACCACAGTAAAAACGAGAGAGAGCACAGTGTTGTACTCCAATAGTAGTTAAAAAAAGGAGTAAAATTAAAAAATTTCCATTGCTGGTTCAAAGCAAATGTCAGAAAAATGAGGGAAAACAAATCTGTTTGTTTACATTTCTAGTTTGCTTTGTGGTGGTAATGCATTCATTGCTTTATCATACAATGATATAAATTCTAATATTATAAAAATTACATTAATTTTTTGATATTATTTTATATTTCTTTATTCACAAATGTGCGTTTGTGTTGTTTACAGTCAATACAGAAAACACAAAACAGAAATGGGAAATGTCACATGAAACCACAGTAGTTAACAAAATCACAATGTGAACACCATGGTTTCGAAATGATCTCAAGAGAGCGAAACGCCGGCGTCCCAGCTGAAACGCGGTAAATGTGAATAAGCTATTAAGGAACTTTGTTCCAAAAATTATCTCATGCGAATTGGAACACTTTGTGGGAAACCCTTAGAAACGAAGTTGGTCAAAATAAAAGGGGCCTTTGCTTAAGTAGGAATATAATTAATTAAGATTGTCTCAGTAAGATTTCACTTTTTAAATTTAGTATAATTTTTTTTTTCTGTGCAAGTTGCAACATTGAAATTGGCAGCTGTCACATATTTTTATTCCGATTACTAAAAATGAAGCACTTTGTGAAAGAACAACACGTTATAATTGTGAAAACTTAGTAGAAAAATGTGGAAAGTTATGCTGAGACCGCTCGCAAACTTCCAAGAATTTTCAGTCGAGAAAGTGCATTTAATGTGTTAACCATTCATAGAGTGGTCAACAAATTTTAAGAAACTGAGTCGATTATAGACAGTAAGGCTCCTGTGCGTCAATGTACCCGTCGCTGTCTTGCAAACATTGCTGCTCTAAACGAGAGTGTAACCAAAAACCCCGAAAATATTCGGCATCATTCTCAAAAACCTCAAATTTCACAAAGCACTACGCAGAGAATTTTGACAAAAGACCACCATCTTCATGAGTACAAAATGCATCTTACTCAGAAGCTCAAATCTGCACATAATGGAAAGCGCCGGCAATTCATTCAATGGATAATGGAGCAAAGTGAAGTCAATGCCAATTTTTCGAAAAACATGTAATTTTCTTCAATGAAACGCATTTCCATCTAAATGGCTTCATGAATACTCAAAATTGTCAAATTTGGGGCTCAGAAAATCCTCATGCGACCCATAAGAATCAAATTCACCCACAACGAGCATCTGTCTGGTGCGGGGTTTGGTAAGGCGGCGTGATTTGGCCTTACTTTTTGAAGATGAGGCCGAAATTGCAGTTACTGTGAACGGCATTCGTTACACGAACATGACTTTTGTGGCCTCAACTGTCTCCTACAGTGCACAAGGTACTAGTACATGGATAGAAAATAATGGATAGCTGCATAGTTCCTGTAGGTTGCCTAGGGGAAAATACATCAGAGGCAAGAAATAAACTGTACAAGAGCGACAGAAGATCTCGTGCCAGGAAATATAGTCGACTGAAGAATATTACTGATGTTTTTAACAGAGCTATGGATTCGTCTGATCCCTTATTGCCCAGCCTATGTTCGAAGGAAAGGCAAAATCGAAACAAACGAAAAAGCTTACCAGCTGAAGTAATCGCTCTATTAGAATCACCTTGTATAGCACTCAGTCATATAGATGAAGATTGTGATCCCACACAGAGCTCCTTGGATGACGAAAATTATGTAGAGGACAGTTTTGGAATAGAGGAAGAATGTACAGAATTTCTAGAAAACTAAGTGCAACCACAATGTGACGTGAGTAGCTAATAAAATTTTATTATTTTTAGACTCTAATTTATTTTCAGAATCAACATAATCGGTAGTCTAACACAAACGATATAAACAGCAGAAATTATAGTACCCGCATATACATTTGAAATTTAAATAAGTAATTAATAAACTTAAATAATTAATACCAAAAATACCGCTTTTTTTCCAAGACGGACGTATTGTTTTAAGGGGGAGGCGGAAAAGGCGTGGTCCAATTAAAAAGCAAAATTCTATTTTGGTGTTACCTAAATACGTGCAAAATTTTAAGTCTCTAGCTTTAACACTACAATTAAAGCCAAAAATATTGCTTTTTGCCCATAGTGCATCGGTGAGATGCAACCCCATCTCTGTGAAAAATTCATGGAAAATTTCATAAAAAGAGAAGTGGCCTGTCATCAGAGCCGTGTGGGTCATTTGGCGAATATTTTATTCCGTACTTAATTCGGACATGTCTTCTTTACACTTCAGTAAAAAAATTACCACTGTCTCAAAAAATACGTGTTTTTATTACAAAATGAAAAAGTGCATTCTTACTGAGACACCCTTTATGACAGATTCTTCGCTTTCTTTCAAATTAAATTCAGCATCGATTTACATCCTAGGCTATACCTTACAAAGAAGACAGTAAGGTTCGGCTTCGTCTTTGCTATGTTGTGAAGGTTGTTATAAAAATAGTTGAGGTTTGGGATCTTTAAAGTTTACTCTGTTAGTGTTTCAGTTGTACCACGTACTCATACTTCTCTCAAATGTTAGTGTGGAAGATACTAAACGAATTCAAATGTAAAGTCATTATTATTAAACGGAATGTCTAGACTGTAGACATCGAACTTTCGTGGAAATAACATGAGTTTGTCCACCATGATGTACATTTTGGTCAAAACAGAATTTATTTCCAAAAAGCTGACAAACCTTTCGTCGCTGCTGAACTGTGTTATGGAGGTAAATCAAACCATGGGGTAAACATATACCCAAATGGAATATCTCTCTCAGCATATTTACATTAGGCATGGTGTGATATTAACCTTGGATGTTGAAAAGAATTGCTTTAATAAAAGAAGATAGAGGCGTGAGAAGAAAAAATCCAACAAGAAAACAAAAAATCTGTTTCTCATTACATCCCGTGAAAGGGTTGGGGAGAGCTTCTCACAACCACTGAGCTGTGCTCTTTCTAATTTTTCGCTCCCTGATTGGGACCTACAGTTTTACAGCGATTCCGAACCGTATTTTAAGAAGTGTTTTCATGGCTAAGGAAATACAAGGTGGTCAGAGCATGCAAAAGAGCCGCGCACACTAGCCATTGTACCACCGACAAGAAAACAACAACATAATAAAAAGTTGAAAATATATTTAATTTTCACAGTTCTCCACCAAATTATATGAAAAATGCAAGTCAGCAGTTCTTTCAACTCCACCTGGTGTAAATTGAACATCTCTCTATCACACCGACCTCACCACGAAGAGTGTGAAATGAAACATCAGATGAAAAAATGCTCTCTCTATATACAGGGTGGGCCAACCCCGACTGACTGATTTGAAATGCCTATAACTTTCATATTTTTACAGTTTTTTATATAATTTTTTTTAGGTAATAAACAATTTAATAAAATTTTCTAATGTCATCATACTAAATGCAAGAACGTGTAAAAATTTTTCAATATTATTATTTTATTATTTTTTGAACAACCTCATTATGAACGATGAAGCACATTCTCATTTAAATGGATATGTTAATAAAGAGAGCTGCCGAATTTGGGGTACCGAAAATCCTAGGCAGAGCATCAGCGACAATTATAGCCTCTCAGATGCACAAAATTATGGCTGATAGGATTATCGGCCCATATATTTCCGAAAACGAAGCTGGGGAACCAGAAACCGTCTCCGGGTCGGTATATCGAACCATGTAGTTCTCATTAATCATGGCAAATGGTTCCAGCAAGATGGAGGTGCAGACACAATGTTATAAGCATTTCAAATCAGTCAGTCGAAGTTGGCCCACCCTGTACTTATGTCCATTCACTCTGTGACTCAAACCTATACACATACTGTTAGTGATCAAGTGAAAAGACCAATTTCAGTTTCATTTATCAGCATGAAACTGGTAAAGAAAACTAAATCAACTCTCCCGCAAAAAACTGGTATTCTATCAAAACCTATGCATATGTAAAATCAAAATAACTGGAAATTTTCGGGTGTGCTTTGCATTTCAACAGCACCAGTCTAAGGAGTGAGGGCATATTTTGTTGTTGCGCTGTTAAAAAGTCATAAACTTTTGTATTTGATTTGGAAAGATATTATATCCAGAATATTTTCCATTATTTATTTTTACTCGTTTAAAATATGCATAAGGGGGAATGAGCCGATATGGTAAGGAAACTGATATATCTTAAAATGTAATGAACTGTTTGTAAGGATTCCAACAATGTTAGAAGAGCTTTGTAAAACTCTTTCATGTGAACTAATGAGATTTTAACCAAATCCCATCATACCGAAATAATATAGGATTTGATTCAAATAGGATTTATGTATCATTTCCAAATATTTCACTACAATCGATGTTCATATCTACGAAAAAAAATGTAGGACTTTTAAGTTTTGAAAATATTAGAGAGGATAACGATCTTTTTCGGTATCCATTTGTTCAAAATTGTAACACCCTTTGATGGATACGCGTCCCGAAAAAGTCGACAAATATCAATAACGATATAAAGTGATCAACATTACAAGATCAAAACGTCAATACAATAATATAAGACTTTTCGATGCTGTTTAATGACCGAAGCAATCAGTGGCCTGCGGTGGTGCAATTGTTAGTGTTACATTTCTTTCGACGACGGTCACCTCGCATAATGACGGCGACACTATCGAGTATTTAGCCATGAAAATGCTTCTCAAAAATACCGTTCGGAACCGTTGTAAAACTGTAGGTCCCAATCAGTGAATATGAAAACTAGAAAGCGTACATCTTATTGTGATAAACTCTCCTCGATCCCTTGATGGGATGTTATGGGACACCATTTGTTTACATAATAGTTTAGAATTTGACAGACATGATCATGAACAACATGAAACAGTAAAACCAATTGCTCTTTTGATACTACATGGAACATAATTGAATGATGATCAATTTATAGTTCCATGTCACTGTAACAAGTTTTCTGGGTTTGGTTTGCTTGACAAAGAGGATTCAAAGCTTTGGTGGTTCGATTCATGGCCCTCTTATAGTACCCGGGAAAAATCTCTAATTTTCCAACGCAAATTGAGACTGTGTACAAATTTGTTCAGTGTTTTCCAATCCATTCCTCTTATATTTTCAAAACTTGTTTCTGTATCGCCAGAGAGGTGTTGGAATCTTAACCTTCATGTGCTCGGGATTGTAAGCTTACGTGGGTGGTCGGTTGACTCCACATGTAGCAATCATGGAATTTTAGGAAAAAAACACTTAAATGCTTTAACATTTCATGGTTAATTTAGATTATTTCAATAAAAAATTATTTTTCTCACCAAAAAATGTTTTTGTTTTACTGACCAGCATTTGCCAGAGTGGGTATCGCACACCGGATTTTTGCACCAACTGCAAATCTTGCGTGTTGACTTACGATTCCCAATTTAATAGTATTGACACTGGACTGGGTGTAGTAGATTTTTGTCGTTAGTAACATCAGGCAGCTATTCCGAAGTTTTACCGACAGTGGATTCCAAACTGTTATCAAATGCCATATGTACAGCCAAACGTGTTTTGGTGAAACACAATACTCTTGGATTACCGATGCGTTGTTGGATTCAGGTATGAAAAGCCTTTTTTCTATGCTCCGCAGGATCTTTCGCCTTTTGTCTGTTTGTTGAACATGACTTTGATTCTCCGAGGACATAATGAAATCGGTTAAGGCGCTTGTATCGCGCATGTTATAGAACATTGCCAAAGGTCAACGCAAAGACTTACATTTGGTTGTATAGGCGAGGATCATTTTGTTGATCGCGGCTATGCCTCCTTTGGTTTTGTTGCAATCTGGTAAGTATTGTGGCTTGTTTTTCTTTTCCAGGACTACATCATTTGTTAGAGGAGTACTAACTGGCCTTCCCTTTTTTGGCACGTAGGACGCCAACGTAAAATCTTATTCTAAGATCCCTAATATTGCCGAATCTTCGGGTCTTGTGCGGACAGCCTTCATCTTTTTAGGTACAAGTGTCTTGTTTGAACAAACAGAGTGAGACTTTTGGACATCAGATTCTTAAACATATTCAAAGATGTTAAACATTTTTCGCAAATTATTGTTCGCCTTGTATTCTCCCAATGTCAGACAAGCTTTTGCACTACACTCTCGCCCACATTGATAGCACGATTTGCATTTGAACTCTTTCCGGTATAAATATCGCTATTAGGTGGATAGAATGCGTTGCCATCACATGCGAACCAAACTTTTATCCCATACTTTGCTGGTTCCTATGGTATATCTTTTTTGCATATTAAGCCCTCCTTAGCCCATTTATGCGTAGGATCTACTTCCTTTTTGGCGTGTCTTTAAGAACATTCTAGCTAACAATAAAAATGAAAAAAAAATATATAAAAACAAATGAGGTGTCAGGGGACACGCGGTTGAAACGAAGTTCCTTTCGCTATATATTATGTTCTTATTAGTTCCAACACGCCTAAGGCGCCTGCTAAAAAAAATATGATAATTTAAATGGATCTTTAAGAAAATATAATTTTTGTAAAATAATAAACTTTTTTAAGAATTTTTTATTTTTTATGTAAAATTTAATTTTTTTTTAAGTTTTAAAAAAGTATTTTCTTTTATAAACACAATTATTAATTAGAAATGAAAACAATTGTTAAACAAAATTTTTTCACTTGTCATTTGAAAAAACAATAATAACAAAAAATTAAACAATTGAAGAAATGTTCTTGTCATATGAAAAATGTTTTAAGTTACAGCCAGAAATAGTTTCTCTAATTTACAGCCAGAAAAATAATTTGGTTGATAAAAATATACAAAAAATAAATAAATTGTTTCCCATTACATCCCATGAAGGGACAGGGGAGAACTTCTCACAATCACTGAGCTGTGCGCTTTCCAGTTTTCCCTCACTGATTCGGACCTACAGTTTTACACCGATTCCGAACGGTATTTTGAGAAGCTTTTTCATGGCTATATACTTGATAGTGTCGCCGTCACTATATACGAGGTGACCGCCGCCGAAAGAAATTTAAGGTTGTCAAAGCAGGGATCGAACGCAGGATCTCATGTACAAGAGGCGCGCACACTAACCATTGCACCGCCGACGGCGCTATACATAATGGTAAATTCAACAAGTTACATCCGGATATATTAAAAATGTTACCTAGTGACAAATTCAATGAGACATCAAACAATTTTCGGTGAAATGTTCTACATTTTACTAATTAAATGTATATAATTCTGTGCTACATTATCCGTATCTGCTTTCAAGTTTATTCTCCTCGCTATTGGAGTCCTTATTATCTGTAACATTTCTAACATAAAGCGACGTTTATAATTATTTTCCCTATTCAAAACTGACGTATCTTGAAAGTTTGGAAAATGATTTAAGTTTGCTCAGTGTGATGATAATTCTGTTTTTTGTGTTGAGATGTGTCTATATTTTTGATCTGATTTGTGTCCTGCAATTCTAGTCTTAAGTTTATTTTTAGTTGTACCTACATATAAAGGGTTTTTCAACAGAGACGCTACAAAAGTAAATCGATAGGGACAGCAAACGACGCCATAGTTTTTCCCGCTCTTTTGACATTTCGCTTCAGTAAGGTTTGCCATTTCATCATGAAAAGATATACGAGCCAACAACGAGTCGAAATTATTAAAATTTACTACCGAAATTTGGAGTCAGTGGCCTCAACTTTAAGAGGCTTCAACAATCAGCGATGAGGCTCATTTCTGGCTGAATGGCTTCGTCAATAAGTAAAATATGCGTTATTGGTCAGACAGCAATCCACACGTAATCCATGAGTCATCATTGCATCCCGAAAAAATTACCGGCGTCATTGGGCCGTACTTCTTCCGTGATGATCAAGACCGGCACATTACTGTGAATGCGAATCGCTCCCGTTCAATGATAACCGAATATTTTTGGCCCCAATTGGATAATATGGACTTGGAGGACATGTGGTTCCAACAGGACGGCGCCACAAGCCACACAGCGAATGCCACAATCAATTTATTGGAAACCAAGTTTGGTGAACGTGTTATCTCACGAAATGGCCCAGTCGATTGGCCGCCTCGGTCATGCGATTTGACGCCGTTAGATTATTTCCTGTGGGGCTACGTCAGCGACGAATGATGAACTTCGTTCGAATATCGAACGTGAA
The DNA here is from genome assembly GCA_963931995.1 of Phaonia tiefii. Lineage (NCBI taxonomy): Eukaryota > Metazoa > Arthropoda > Insecta > Diptera > Muscidae > Phaonia > Phaonia tiefii. The sequence continues at coordinate 133,975,138 of OZ008371.1, forward strand.
ATTGCAGCAGTATCGGCCGATTTATGCTTGAAAACCGTCGAAAATTGGGTTCAGCGTCTGGACTTCTGCAAGCGTGCCCGTGGTGGCCATGCAAAAGAAATCGAGTTCCAAACATAATGGCATCGAACGTACTTTCACAGGAATAAATAATTTCATAGTTTGTTTTATTTAAAAAAAATTTTGTAGCGTTCTTATTGAAAACCCCTTTACCATATTACAACTTTCACTGTAATTTCCTTAATTTTAATTAATTCATTAATTTTTCTATGAAAAAGTAAATTTTAATAGAAATATTTAAAAGAAATGAGAGAAATTGATCAAGTATTTGTTCAAGTATTTGTTGTGGATATTTTCGCACAAGTAGGAGTTTAGGCAATTCTCGCTTAGTTGAGATTTGTTTATCCCTATAATGTGAGATGATATACCTAAATACTTGTGGAGAAGGGAGCTGATGATATGCCTTGCTATTTTCCAAACCATCCACCATAATAATCAAGTTCACTCATTTCTTTTTAATATTTCTATTAAAATGTACCTTTTCATAAAAAAAGTACTTTTTAATAGTTATTGATCTTGAACCGAACAATTATTAAAAACATAAAAAATAAAAGATCGAATAATATAAACTCAAACTGATGTTAATTTTTAAGAAAATGTACTTATATTCAGAAAGACTACTTATCTCAAGAAAATAAAATAAAAGGTATTATTTTATTTTTAAAAAAAATGTACTTTTAAGAAAAGTAATTGTTTGTAAGAATAGGTATTTTTTTAAGAGATGGTATTTTTTGAAGAACATTTTTTGTTTTTAAGAAATGGCAATTTTTTTAGAATTGGTCATTATTTCAAGAATATGTATATTGTTAAGAGTAGGTACATATCTCAAGAAAAGTTATTTTGTTTCACAAAAATTTTAGTCTTTCAAGAGAAGGAAGTTTTTTAAGGAAAGGCAATTTGTTGTAAGAAAATGTACATTTGGAACGAAGTTCCTTATCGCACGTTGCGGGATGGGGGCTAAATGAAAAAATTTTAAACAACTTTTGGCGTAGAATACGTCTTACCTTACGGTATAGGGAGTCATGTCAGATTGTTATTGTTGTAATCTTTATTTCATTGATTATGAGGAAACGGCGAGATACCTTTTTTTAAAAATTTTTTTGTAGGTAAATGAAGATGTTATCTTTCGTTTGATATACATTTAATATTGGTTGATATCTTCCTAATATTTAAATTTCTCAAATGAAAATTGTTTAAACACATTCACTCAAACATATGTGTGGTGTTTGGTTGAGTGTTTGAGTTTGTAGCTTGAACACAAACTATGCTGCTGTTTCAGTGTGGACACAAACCTTCGGCTGATGTTTTGATTGATGAAATACTGAAATTTCGTATATTTACTTATGTATTTAAGTGAAACAAAATGTTAAATGGGAATTTGAATTTAACATGGATATATAATTATAAAAAATATATTATATATATTATCAAAAGTAACTATCAAATAAATAAATTCAGTTGCTTATGTTATTTATCATTTATTGTTATATATGTTTTCTGTCTTATCGGATGGCGTATTCCACGTTAAACTTAATGGCCGTGTCTCTGACACAGCCTGCAGGGACAGTCCGTGGCCGAAGGCCTCGGACAACTGTCTGCTGTTTACTATTTTTTTAACTACTTTATTACAACCCATTGTTATCAACTATATTGGGTACTTTTGGTTTGGTTTGGTTTAAAGGGAAGTTTTCTAGGTGGAGCCTCTTGATTACATATTGTAGTTTTCAACCCAATAAAAAGAAAATTTAGAAAAGCCAAAGCGCAAGACTGGCAAATCAATGAATTACAACCCTGAGTATGGAATTACATTGGCAACACACTTACTCTTACACTCGTACTTTTGGTTTGGTTTGTGTCTAGACTAACATGGGGGATATTTCTTGTTTAATGGGAAATTTTCTAGGTGGAGCCTGTTAATTGCATATTGTAGTTTTGAAACGAATAAAAAGTAAATTTAGAAAAGCCAAAGTGAAAGAAGTTTAAAAAAATAACATTTTCTTCAATAAGTGTGTTTTCTTAAAATAAGTAAATGTTCTCAAAAAAAAAATCCAATGAGTGTTCGAACTCACGGGCGATGTGTTAACACCTTTTTGCTACACGGTACCTGTTCGATTACTATGAACACATTCGTAAATGTTACATTGGAAAATAAAAAACAGCGTTCAATCATATGATGACGTTACAGTTAAATAATATTAATACTTAAAATTATTTAAAGACCCAGTGCAAGCACATGTGTCATTATATTCTTGCTCAATACTTTTTTTTATTCCCACAAAAGTCAAAGAATGCAAAGCAACAGACACTTGTACATACATACATACATTGTTATATTCGTACGATATAACCGAAGATCAACATAAAATACTTTTTTAATATTACTCCAAATTAATACTCCAGATTAAAACACTTCAATCTCGGCTCGCCGATATCGGATCGCCTTAATTTTTGGCCTAAACTCTTCGTCGAAACCCGCACTAGCTTTTTAATCCAAAAATTAATAAAATCGGCTATGAATTTCCGGAGAAAATCGCGTGGGAAAATTATATGAAAATCGTCCAATAATCACTTTCAATACAGACTGCCAAGCAACGAACAAACAAACGATGATTTTCTCTTACAAACCTAACACTTTCGTATGTATTAAATTTATAGTTTACTGCCCTAGAGGCGCGCGTATAGATGTCAACACATCAAAAATACCTATTCATAATCTTAAACAGAGGACCTATACTTAACAAAATACCTTATCTTAAAGAAGTACCTGTGCTTAAAAAGGTAAATTTTCTTAAAAAAAAGTAACTTTTCTTAAAAGAAATAATTTTTTAAATAAGTACCTTTTCTTAAAAAAGTACATTATCTTACAACAAATTGCCTTTCTTAAAAAACTACCTTTTCTTTAAAGTGTACCTTTTTTGTAAAACAAAATAACTTTTCTTGGAAAAAAAACTTTAAGAAAATAACTTTCTTAAAATTGTACCTGTTCTTTCGTAAAAACAAGCATTCTTCAAAAAAAATACCTTTGTTACAAAAAATACCTTTTCTTACAAAAATTCCGTTTCTTAAAAGTACCCTTTCTTAAAAATAAAATTACACATTTTCTTGAGATAAGTAGCCCTCCTGAAAATAAGTAAATTTTCTTAAAAAAAATATCCTTATCCTAAAAAGAGTACCACTTCTTTAAAAAGTACCTGTTCTTTAAAAAAGTATTTCTTTGGGAAAAAAATGCATACTCTTAGGCTTTAGGTTTTAATAAAAGAGGTACCTCTCATCAAAGAAAGGTAATTTTCGGGAAATTATAATACATGTTCTTACAAAAGGGACAGAAAAATATCCTTCTTTTAAAAATTGCTTTAAAAAAGTTTATAATTTTACAAAAAGTATCTTTTCTTAAAGATCCATTTAAATTACAGTATTTTTAAATAGGCGCCTTAGGCTTGTTGGAACTAACTAGTACATAATATATAGCGAAAGAAACTTCATTCCAACCGGTTGTCCCCTGACACCTCATGTAATTTTTTAAGATAAGGTATTTTTTAAGATAAGGTACTTTATTTAAGAATATGAATAGGTATTTTTTTTTTGAGAAAATTAACTTTTTTTAAGAAAATTCACTTATTTAAGAAAATGTTCTTTTTTTAAACTTCGTTCACTTTGGCTTTTCTAAATTTTCTTTTTATTGGGTTCAAACCTAAAATATATACTAAATATTACTCACAGGCTCCACCTAGGAAACTTTCCATTAAACAAGAAATTTCCCTACATATGTGATAGATGTCTCACATATTTCTTAATTTCTTTCTCTACGATACAAGCCGTTAGTCTAGACACAAACCAAAGCAAAAGTAAACAATACAGTTGATAATAGTGGGTTGTAGCATAATAGTGTTAAAACAAAAGTTGTTAAATTTTTTTTCATTTAGCCCCATACCGCAGCGTGCGATGAGGAACTTCGTTCCCAAAACCACGTGCGAAATTTTTGCCAAACATCGAAAGTGAAAAATTTGTTCAAATATATCAGCTCGTCAGAGAATACCGACTGGTGCATTTCCAAATGATTTGATTTTTACTTTAAATATATATAATATTACTTTATATACAGGGTGGTTCAGTCACGACTGGATAAATTTCACCAGCATATTCCTTTGCTCATTTAATGAAAATATGTCCATCTACGACCATCACCAAAAATGCAAGTGGCCGAAATGGCAGCGCTTTGAAAATTTTCGGATTGGTGGTCGGAGGGTACTAGGATAAAACTGCTAACTTCTGAACCAGTGGTCAGAAGGTCTTTGGAAGATCTTTCAGAATCAATAAAAAAATTTAAAAGAAATCGCCGAGATACAGTTAAACAAAATTAAAAAAGAGATATAAGAATGTGCACATAACCTGAATTTGCTCAGTCATATGACAGGTAATTTATGTTTTTTTTCTCTTAGAAGATAGCCTTACTGCTTACCTTTCCAAAATGCCCTAAACGAATCCCAGAAGTCTTACCTACCCTAAGTCGTAGATGGACATATTTTCATGAAATGAACAAAGGAATACGCTGATGAAATTTATCCAGTGGTGACTGAACCACCCTGTGTAATATAATTTAAAAATTTGTATAGGTATCTTCGAAAAATCTAATGAAAATACTGAATCAATCACGGTAACTTTTCGGGGAAATATTGTATTTTTTACAGGTAGAAATAATATTTCAACATTGAGAAGTTGGCATTTCCAAACGCCTCGAGATAACTTAAAAAGTTTTACAGTATATGCTTCACCGAAGTGTTTCCAATTTACTAATGTTTTCAGAAATCTCCTTTTCCCTTAAAGTACCGAGTTATGAACAAAAAACTGTAAATAAAAATTGACAATTTTAAATTTTGATAGAGAATATCTTAATAACGGTAAAAGATATTTTGCAACAATTAACGTATATTTTGTTTGTCTTGCATAGTAGATTCTCAAAAGTAAAATATCTTTGCAATCAGCCTATAAGTGTAGAAGTACCAGGCTAAGAAAACTTCAACAGCACCCAAGTGGTCAACTTTGACACCCTGTAGCACAAACTGCTTTGACACAGGGTGCCACCGAATGCAATACTCTAAAAGTCTGACTCTGAAAGTCTGATCAGAAAATACTGAATCAATCACGGTAACTTTTCGGGGAAATATTGTATTTTTTACAGGTAGAAATAATATTTCAACATTGAGAAGTTGGCATTTCCAAACGCCTCGAGATAACTTAAAAAGTTTTACAGTATATGCTTCACCGAAGTGTTTCCAATTTACTAATGTTTTCAGAAATCTCCTTTTCCCTTAAAGTACCGAGTTATGAACAAAAAACTGTAAATAAAAATTGACAATTTTAAATTTTGATAGAGAATATCTTAATAACGGTAAAAGATATTTTGCAACAATTAACGTATATTTTGTTTGTCTTGCATAGTAGATTCTCAAAAGTAAAATATCTTTGCAATCAGCCTATAAGTGTAGAAGTACCAGGCTAAGAAAACTTCAACAGCACCCAAGTGGTCAACTTTGACACCCTGTAGCACAAACTGCTTTGACACAGGGTGCCACCGAATGCAATACTCTAAAAGTCTGACTCTGAAAGTCTGATCAGAACAAAACTTTATTCATTTTAATTACAATTTATATTTATATATATATATTTATTTATTTATTTGTCTATCCTGCGTAACAAGAGTCAATCTTATAATTATAGCACAGGAATTACGAATTTTACAGAATATCGTTTGACAATCAAATAGAAACGAAATGCTAATGATTATATTAATGATTATATGCTAATGATACATAAAATTCCATTGGACCTAAGGACATAAAACATAAATAATATCACAAATACTATACAATTGTCTAATACAACAAACACATTTCCCTTATTTAAGTGCATCACAGAAGGGGAGGAGTGTGTGCAGACAATTAACGACAGAGAGCAACAAGAGATATCAAGAGCGAAATTCGTGAGATTGATAGATGACCACTTGTACAAATTGAAACTAGACGAGCGAGACAGACAAGTGCTAGGTACAGTGGGTCGCACGAGAAAATATTTGAACGCGAATAAAGATATTCTTCTAATGAATGCGGACAAAGGCGGCAAAACGGTAGCAGTGAAATTAGATGACTATAAGAGGAAGATGGGTAATATAGTGGGCGATATATGCACCTACAGACGCTTAAGGAGGGATCCCACAGCAGGACTACAGGATAAAAATAACAAATTAGTGGATAAACTATACGAGGGACAATTTATTGACGCCCATACTAGGAGGACCCAGAATATACGGATTGCCTAAGATCCACAAAGATGGTAATCCTTTGAGATCCATTTGTTCGTCAATTGACGCACCGGGTTATGGACTATGCTAGTTTGTGTTGGATATACTTAAGAACGTGACAGAGAATTCAAAATACAACGTAAAGGACGCAGTGGACTTCACGACGAGGATTCTGAACATTAGCATTGATGAGGATGAAATAATAGTTTCATTTGACGTGGTTAACTTATTCCCCACCATACCAATTAATCTAGCTCTAAAGACTATAGAGGGTAACTAGGACGAAATTGGAAAGTACACCAACATACCACCTAAGGATTTTATGGAAATTTTGACATTCTGCATCAAGGACACACGCTATTTCCAGTATGAAGATAGATTCTACGAACAGCGGAAGGGTATGCCCATGGGATCCCCAGCATCACCAATTATATCTGACATCATCATGGAGGTATTATTGGATACAGTACGTACTCGACACATTGGGGGAGAAGCCGAAAATCTTGACGAAATATGTGGACGATTTATTTGCTGTTATCAGAACAACTGAAGTGGCCAACATGATGACAGCATTGAATTCTTTTAATGGACAACTACAATTCACGCTCGAAGAGGAAAGGGACAATAGGCTACCATATTTGGACAGTTTGGTTATCAGACAAGGAAATACTCTCAAAATGGACTGGTACCAAAAACCTACAGCGTCGGGACGATTGATAAATTATCATTCCAAACACCCAAGAAGGACAATTATTAACTCTGCGAGCAACTTCATTAGGAGAGTTTTGAAGATAAGTGACGCTGAATTCCACAAGATGAATAAGGGGAAAATGGTGGAAATCCTGAAACTGAATAGTTTCCCCGGGAAAATTACAGACAATCTGATATCACAGGCAGAGACGAGCAAGCCGACTGAACGCCGTACTGAATCTGATAGAATTTATAAAACCACAACGTATGTTCCGTCTTTCTCTGAAAGATTGAAACATTTCAATATATATGACAACGGAAAATATGAATTGGCGTTGAAATCGAATTCAACCGTGAATAGTTTATTTAGTAGGACAAAGTCTATTATTGACGAAAATGACAAGCCAAACGTTGTGTAAAAAATTCCATGTAATGATGACAAGTCCAGCATATGCCAGAAAGTATATGTTGGCACTACAATGAATAAAATGAAAACTAGAATATCTGCTCATAAGTCGGACCAAAAAGCTCATTATAAGCCGATAGAACAAAAGACAGCACTAGCAGCCCACTGTACTTTAACTGGACACAAACCAAATTTTGACGAAGTGGAAATTCTGACTGAAGAGAAAAATTACTCAAGACGCCTCTTCCAGGAAATGCTGCATATAATTGACGTTCCATCGGATAAAAGGCTTAACTTCAAACGAGATACAGATCAATGTGCGCATGTGTATAGGCACATAATTGACAAATTCAAGAGAGGAACAAATCAGTTGACATAAGCCTGCGGAAAAACTTGGACGCGCTCTGTGTTATCTCAAAATATAATTAAAATTAATCATTCTCCCTTTGGGGAAAATAATATATATTTTTATGTTGATTCTTGTTTGAATTGTTCAATAATGTTTATGAATACTTTGTTTATTCTTGTTTCATCAGATCCTTGAACATGATCAACGAAGTTGGTCGAAATATTGGAAAATATACATAAAATTGTAAGAAGAAATACTTGAAGTGTTTTCTTTTTATTCTTATGACCTTAAGCCGAAACAACTGAAAACTAATTTTCTAATACAATAATAAATTATATTAAATATGAAATTGGATCAAGTACAATATTAATTTAAATTAGACCTTACTAGCCCGTGACAATACACACCGAACTATAAAAGTTGTGATATTATTACCTTGTTTGTCCAATCGGTCCCACTGTGAGACGCTGAGTATGTACAGAAGCCGCAGTTAATCGGTAGAGGACAATTTTTTTTTATGTAATTCTGAATTCAATATACAAATGCAAAATTCGTTATGTCCATATATGGAGGAATCCAGGTAAAAAACGCGTTTTTCAAAGTGGCATGTCACAGATTTCGATGAAATTTGGTGTAAAGGGATAGTATCATAAGAGAAAATTTTCCCCAAAATTTGAGATTTTTTAGGGTTTTTTTGTGGCGTTTATAGACCAAAAACCACGTTTTTCACATATTTTTCTTTTGATAATAAGTTCAATACGGCTTAACTTAAAATGTTGAAATTTCTCAGGCATATTCAGAACAGAATTATATCAGAAAAAAAATAAAAAAAAAATTAGGTTTTAAAAATTGTTTGAAAAATTACCTTTTTTCTCACAAAACTTTATGTAGCAAAAAAGACCCATCCTTCGAAAAATCTGAAAAAATATATATGAAAACTACGAATGTTATGAACATTTTACCGTTTTCCGCATGTCTATAGATCAAAAAGTGAGAAAGTTATGGACCTTACTGTAGGACAACCTCAGTAATATCCATATGAGAAAATTACTATAAATTGTAAATAAGTCAATATTTCTGACTCAAATTAATAAATTATTTTGTTTCCATCTATGTATGTATGTATGTACTTGCATATTCTTTGACACCTACTGTAATAACGGGGTATCCCCAAACAAACCTACTGTCATAACAAACAAATAAAGAAATTATACGAAACAAATTGAACAGTTACGAAATCACGACGATCCATTGTGTTGTTTAAATAGCGTGTTTTACATCCCGTAAGCATAATGAGTGATTTAAAAAAAAGAGTTTGCTGGAATCCCTTTGGGACATGCACTTCAAGTGATAATCAATTGAGAAAAATATCAAAAAACAATAAAAAAAAATTTGAGTCTGTTCCCGAAAATGCAGTTGTGTGTGGATTCGATTGAATCTGAAGATGCAAATGATTGCTTCGAACCAGCAAGCCCACACGGAATTAAAGTAAAGTTAAATACCGCCCTTGTTTCCCTTGACGAAACCGAAATTGATGACAAAAGGTAAACAAATTTTGCATTTTATTATTCTATATTATTGCATGTTTATGTATAAAGACTTTACCAGCCACGGTATGTTACGGAGTATATTTATATTATATTTTTACCTATCCGTGGAAATCCATTGCTTATAAGTGATAGTGTCATTGTCAAAATCGTTAGCGAAAGCTTCTTGTAATTTCTCTTTCAGAAAACTTTTGCTTGGGCAGGAAGAACATTGGCCGTCATAGCACTTTTCATTTGGAACGGAGCATATGAGCTGTCCAAGTAGCAACTTGAATGCATGTTTTCCTTCAATAGGTGCATTCCACGATTTCGTAACTTCCTTCAAATTACCACCTATAATTTGTTAATAGCAATTAATGAAACAATGAAATTTTAAATTTTAAACCAACGCTAATGGTGCATCGGATTTTGGGTACCTTCAATCATAAGCTTGGTGTTTTGATGAACTACGCACACACAAACGGTATGAGTTCCAGAAGCTCCTGCTAAAATACATTGCACTGGGCGCAGCTCAGCGATTTTTGAAAATCCAACCTTGCAATCGGGATGTTCAAGTGTAAATAATTGGTACAACTCTCGCAAATTACAATAAACGAGCCTTTTTTGAAGCATTACTTTTTCGCCATCACTGGTTTTAATTGCGCAACAATCCTTCATTCCTGGCAAATCTCTGGAATTTTCTTCGCTCAAATAAAAATTCTTTATCAAATCAGTAGTTTCCTGGGGAAATCTCTGTCTAATTTGAGGCTCAGGTGTTGACAGCTAAATTTTTTTTGAATTTCACAACTTTTCATTGATGAAGGTAATATTATTAAAATACGGTATTTATCGTCCCTAATGGAATATAATGGAACCTTACAAATGATACTATAACTTTAGCAATATGTCAAAAAAAGTGGATTTTCCAATTTAAAGATATATGTACCAAATTATATGTACTGATTTGGGGATACATTCGGCTATCTGAAATGCTCATTAGGGTGGCCCTCAATTACGTGATATGTGAATTATAGGGTGTTCTTGTTGTCATTGATTTTTCAACTGATTACGAATTTTTTCCTGTAATTTTATTAATATCCGAAAAACTGGAATTTTTTAATTTTTTACAATAAACTGGGTTAGAGCCTTTCATTTAAGATGAATATTTCATTCGTACACTGAGAGAAAAAAAATTATTATAATAATAAGTGGTAAATGTAGATTTACGACTTTTTCATTTAAAATGGCACAAAAACGGCTAAAGATTTTTGGCCAAAACTTTCTATTTCTCGTTTAGAACCTTAAAATCTAAAATTCCACCAAGGCGCTTCACGTCACAAAGCTTAGTTTGGACGTTATGAGTTGAGGAAGGTAAAAAAGCAAAAAATTTTGGGTTTTTTCCATTTTTCTTGAAGTTTTTTCAATTTTTTTTCCAAACGAAACATTTTACTGTTCATAACATTCGTAGTTTTCATGTATATTTTTTTCAGATTTTTCGAAGGATGGGTCTTTTTTGCTACATAAAGTTTTTTGAGAAAAAAGGTAATTTTTCAAACAATTTTTAAAACCTAATTTTTTTTTTATTTTTTTTCTGATATCAATTCTGTTCTGAATATGCCTGAGAAATTTCAACATTTTAAGTTAAGCCGTATTGGACTTATTATCAAAAGAAAAATATGTGAAAAACGTGGTTTTTGGTCTATAAACGCCACAAAAAAACCCTAAACAATCTCAAATTTTGGGGAAAATTTTTTCTTATGATACTATCCCTTTACACCAAATTTCATCGAAATCTGTGACATGCCACTTTGAAAAACGCGTTTTTTACCTGGATTCCCCCATATACATTTGAAACCTTCCAAATTACATATTTGGTTTTTCTCAATTGCACCAGATTTATGCGATTGTGTTCCATAAAATTTCAATTATCTCACGTACTTTCTTTGCATGTCACTACTATTTTACCAGCTCATTTACTGAAGATTACAATGACATGAATAAATGTTTTGTTCATATTTGTAATAGGAATAAATTATCTATAACTTGGATTTAAATTCGATTTAAACAACAACATCTCAATAGAAACATTCCAAGTGACTTAACTGATATTACCTAGTTAAGTCACTATTCAAATGATATTAAAAATATATCTATCTCTGTCTCTTAAGCATGAGTCCTTTGTGCAATTATAAACATAAAACCAAATCAATTGCAGAAGCCACAAGGATATGAATACATGCGGTTGAATTAAAGTAAAGTTTCACACAATGGATGTTTCTAAGAGTACTAAATTATTTTGTCATATCAAAATAAGGGAAGAATATAAACTAAAGAAGAGTAGACAATACGAGGAAGTTAAACGAACAATGAACTAAAACACAAAGAACTCAAAAATTGTATGCTATTCATACAGAAGGAAACATTTATGGAATACTGCTCAGTTAAATTGGACATAGTGCTGACAAATCAATCGGACGGTCTTATATACATACATTGTCAGCCCCTTTACAACTGAAAGCACCTACGTCAAAGCTAGCGACTTACACTGAATGTCATTTTTTAAGTCATGGAAATATAACCATATACGGACACCACTACGTGATAAAAGACCAAAAAAAAAGACCCGTGTCTCCCAGTTTTGCCCAAAGTCTTGCACTTTTATTATGGGCCCCCAAAGATTTGGGGCCTCGGTGTCATTTTTGCAAAAAGTGTTAATTTTGTCAGGCTCATATCTTGCAAACCGTTCGGAATTTTAATTTACCTTCTGAGGGAAAGTTCCTACCTAAGATCTCAGTAAACAACTTTCTAGAAAAAATTAACTTCCTAGGAATGATTCTTATATTGTGTGCTGCGTCCCTTGTTGCGTGTGCTGAGCTTACTGCTTTGCCTGTGCTGCTGCGGACGGTGAGATAGCATAGTATCTCAATGTTGAAGTAAACGGTGTTAATAATCATTCCTAGGAAGTTCATATATTCTAGGAAGATGTTTACCGAGATCTTAGGTACATTTTTGTAGTTGACTGTTTCCTTGAATCTTGAACGGTTTGCTACCTATGCCCCTAAACAGGGGGTACACGATTAAAAAAAATCTACTTTTTTTTAAAGTTTTTTGCGATTTTGACCTTGAAGATGAAGTTTTTTGATTTTATTTTTATGATAATCTATGATAAGGCCTACAACTTTCCCACAGAGAGTAAATCAAAATTCCGAACGGTTTGCAAGATATGACACTCACAAAATGATCACTTTTTTGCAAATATACACCGAGGCCCCAAATTCTCTGGGGGCCCATAAAAAATGTGCATGACTTTGGGCAAAACTGGGAGACACGGGTCTTGTTTTTCGTCTTTTATCATATAGTGGTGTCCGTATATGGTTATATTTTTTCGTGTTGCACTGTGTTATATAAAGACTCAGCACCTGCTGACATGATACTTAAGAAATTCTACTGACAATGTCCTCAAGACAAATTTTGCAACTGGGATGTCATAAATTTTTAGAAACTTGTGAAAACTTGTCATTTAAATTAGTATTTTAGGGGCCCAGGAACGCCAAATTTTACAAATAACACGTGTTTTATATATTCAAAACAGACAGCTACGAGGAGGATCAATAAGTCCGTGGCTTTTTGAATGAAACACAGATTTTTGCAAAAAAAAATTATTCTTCAACATAATCTATTTTTAGATCAATACACTTCGTCCAATGTGTCTCCAATTTTTGTACCCCTTCCAAAAAATAGGATTTTTCTAGGTCCATAAAATAGGCATTTGTTTGATCAATAATTTCATCGTTGGAGCTAAACCACTTTCCACCGAGCCATTTCTTTAGGTTTGGAAATAAGAAATAGTTACTGGGGGCTAAATCCGGAGAATATGGCGGATGAGGTACTAATTCGTAGTCCAATTCATGGAATTGCAGACTGCATTATTTTGATGAAAAATAACTTTTTTTTTTACCATATGGGGTCGTTTTTTTTAAATCCTCGTCAAATCTGTCCAATAAGTTGGCGTAATATTCGCCCTTTATTGTTTTCCCCTTTATCCCGCGTGCATCGCAAAAACCAGTTGCAATCACCTTATTGGCCGAAAAACTTACCTTGGCCTTCTTCGGAGCCGGTTCACCCGGAGAAACCCATTGTTTAGAGTGCTGCTTGGTCTCCGGACTGTTGTAATGGATCCATGTTTCATCCACAGTTACAAAACGCGGCAAAAACTCCTTCCAATTGTGGTTAAACAACTCCAACCAATCCTTTGAAGTTGTCACACGATTACGTTTATGGTCAATTGAGGGCAAACGCGGCACCCATCTTGCATACAGCTTTCATAACCCCAACTGATCATTTTCAATCGAAACCACACTGCCATATGAAATGCGTATGGCATCAACAATCTCACGCACTTTTGCTCTTCGAACGGCCAACACCAGATCGTGGATTTTTTCGACATCTTCGGGTGTATTGAGCTCAATTAGCCGTCCAGAACATTCAGCGTCATTTGTACTGGTGCGACCACAACGAAAGTCAGTAAACCACTTTTTTACCATTGACATCGATGGTGCAGAGTCTCCATAGTATTTATCAAGCTTTTCCTTGGTTTGATTGACGGTTTTTTTCGCAAAACATAATGTTTAATGAGCACTCGAAATTCACTTTTGCCATTTTTAAAAAAATGCACGAGATTGTATCGTATATTTTGAGCTGCTGTTAAACGCAAAGTAAATGACGGAGCTTGCTCAAAAATTTGACAGTTGTCTATTAGCAGGTGGTACTTGATGGGAGCAGTGTTGCATTTCATATAACTACGAGGGAAGTAAGAAAAGTCGCGGACTTTTTGATCCGTCCTCGTACATTCATTGAAAGATTCCGTTAACTTGCTGAAATTTAATTTATTTTCGTTCTCGTTAATAAAATTCTGTGTACTTTATTTATTATGTCTGCTGGAAAAGACGGTAAGTACATGTTGTTTATTACCTCACTTAAAATTCATAGTGTTTTGATGAGAAACATAAATATAAGTGGGCCTAAAAAAAGTGATTACAGGCTAAAAGGGCTATCATATATTTATATTCTTATAATAAAATACAACCGAATCCTCGCCAACATTTTATATTCAATTTTTCAGAAAGTGCTGCTTGAATATCGTACTTCGACTTATTTCAAGAATGGTTTCTGTTCAAAAATTTAACTAGGGTTGAAATTATTGAGCCAAATTTTATTAGTATTCAGATATAAAAACACTATAATATTGTCAATGTTTGCCTTTTGATGAATTTCAGTACCACCTGTATGGAATTCAACTGCAGGAGTTCGATTTATATGCTAAATGTTGTATTGTAAGTGATGTTTGGCACATAACTCCGGCAAATAAAATCCTATTAGTATAAAAGGTACCAAAATTAGAAAAAGTATTCTATCACCTTTTAAACTGCGTGTATACTTTCTCAAATCTGTTGAGGAAAATAGAATAGTTACACAGTGCAACACGAAAAAATATAACCATATACGGACACCACTACGTGACAAAAGAACAAAACAAAAAAGACCCGTGTCTCCCAGTTTTGCACAAAGTCATGCACATGCACCAAAGATTTGGGGCCTCAGTGTCATTTTTGCAACCAAGTGACCATTTTGTCAGGCTCATATCTTGTAAATCGTTCGGAGCTTTGATTTACTCTCTGAGGCAAAGTTGTAGCTCTTGTCATAAAAACTAAAAATTGGGAACATACAAAATCAAAAAAACTTCACATTCAAGGTCAAAATAGCAAAAAAAAAAAAAAAACTTTAAAAAATTCGATTTTTTTTACCAGGCTGACAAAATTTTTACCAGGCCTGACAAAATTTATCACAGGCAGGAAAAGTTAGACTGCGAAATTGGGGAACAGATCCGCCTTTCCAACTGTGTCCCATATTCAGTGGACGCTTTGAAGCAAAGACATTCTGTTGGTCCAAATTAAAAATTTCAACATTTTTTCCAAAGGCTATATTTTTCTAAATATCTGGTACTAGCGAACAGTAATTGGTTTATCACACTAATCACACTTTATACCAAAGAAAAATTGAGTGATATAAAAATTTTTCGATTTTCATAATTTGCAAATAGCAAACATCTGTAATGCGACAAAAATTTTAATTTTTTGTACGCATTATGAACAATTATATGAAAATATGTAAAAAAATATAAAAAGGAAAAACCAAAATTTTTGTTTTCTTGGAAATCGAAAAAAGTAAAACGTAGGCAACTTTGAAAATTTTTTCTGAAACATACACCACTGTGCGATTATCAATGTTGACTTATCGCCGGAATCCCTGGCTCCTTGACTATAATCGTTAAAACTTACAAATGTTTACTAGATCAAAATATATTGAATTTTGGCGGATGGAAATCGATTCTGAACCAATGGGCGGCAGCAACACTTCTTTCTATGTGCCTCACGTTTTTAGTTTTAGACTTTACCAGTATTTGCACAGCTAGTAACAATTCACAATCACACATGTTATTGTTATCATTATTTGTAGTCTTAAAAATGTGAGTTACACTGTGTGTAATTTTTTAAGTCATGGAAAAAAGGGAAAAAAAGCCTTGACCTTGAAGATGAAGTTTTTCTGATTTTCTATGTTCACAATATTTATTCTTTATGACAAGAGCTACAACTTTCCCTCAGAGAGTAAATCAAAATTGCGAAGGGTTTGCCTGACATAATGATCACTTTTTTAAAAAATGACACCGAGGCCCCAAATCTGTGGGGGCCCATAAAAAAAAAGTGCATGATTTTGGGCAAAACTGGGAGACACGGGTCTTTCTTTTGTCTTTTATCACGTAGTGGTGTCCGTATATGGTTATAGATACTTTTTCAAAAATTATATATATTAATATATTTTCAAAAATTATATTTTTATTTTTTTATATTTTTTCGTGTTGCACTGTGTTATTAAAAAGAATTTATTTCAATAATTTATTTCAATTGAATTTAATGAAGTCTGATTGCTGAATGTGATATTAAATTTGAATAAATATCACCGAGTTGTTTAGTACTCGTATATGTGTTACCTTCTATCGTATACCATCCCTTAAATATAATTAATATAATTAATTGTAGACATTCAACTTCCAAATCATTACAGACACAACACATTTAGGAACTGTAATTTCTTTTCCGTTTAATAGCTGTAATTAGCTCGCTAACTTTCCTCATCAGTTGTCCTTGTTTTTCCTTATATAGTTATCAATTAAATTCATTTCAACTGCACCAAATGAGTTTTCAATTAGTTTCTCCGACGTCATAGTGATGACAAAAACATGAATGCTGTACAAATTTTCAGGGTGCAAACGTACAAAATTGTTACTGCCTTGCCAGTCTGAGAGAAGAAAATGTCGACAAGGGAAACCAATTGAAAGCTTTAATACTCAGTCATATTAAGCTGATGAAGAAAATTATTATATTTCTTTCTTATTCTTGTGGGGTTTGTTTGTTCTTAGCGATATCTACAAGTTTCGTTGTAAGACTTTTTAAGATGATTGAGCCATGTCCGTATGAATGTATGTCTGGTATGTAATGATTATTTAATGACCGCAAAACGGGCTCAAAGGAGCCGAAAACGGTTCCTAAATGACTGAAAAACGATTCTACAGGAACTGAAAAACGGGTTGAAAAGAAACGAAAAATGGTTCCTGAATAAGAGTACTCGTTTCCAAAGGAACCAAAAGTATTAACTTAAGATACGAAAATGTGTAGTTTTATCAAATTTTATATTCTTATAATACGATATTTCACTTAAGCCTTTTTGGGACAGCAATTTGCTGAGAACCTGGACCTGTCCAAATACCCGGTTCTTCGCGGAAACGGACTCGACAGAAATGGTTCTTAAAATACGCGGAGCCGCACATCATTACCTCTCATACATACGTTACACGATAGCTCTCTTAAACCAGAATCGATCTCAAATTTGGCATTGGACCAGTGTGCTACCTTCATTTTTGTACATCCCGTACAAAAGTTAGTCGGATTTTCTGTTGGCCTACACGATGTCTTCCGTAAACCACAAACTTGGCATTGGACCAGTGTGCTACCTTCATTTTTGTACATCCCGTACAAAAGTTAGTCGGATTTTCTGTTGGCCGACACGATGTCTTCCGTAAACCACAAACTGTCTTAAGAATTTCTGTACTAGGGAATATGTTGTCAAAAGCTACTGTGTAATTACAAATGAAAAACTTTCGTCATGCCCATTTTTGAACCTCCCATACAAATTTTGGGCGGCCTATAGGTCCTCCACTTAGGACCCTAATTAGTTTGATATTTAACAATATTTTGCGCAATCCCAGTCTGCTTTGAATATGGGTGCAATTGCCACGCCCATTTGTGTAATTGAAGGGCGAATATATGTAAATACTTTTAATCTTTTCAATGAGACTCTTACCCAATGGATGGATTATGTTTAAGTCGGTTCACACGACTGAAATTTCTGTACTGGTTTAGCTAATAGATGACTAGCTTTAGAGACCGTTTAAAAAGCCCTTTTTAAGACAGGTTTATCCAAACCCCTGAGAAATACCAAACAAAGTAGCTATTTTTGCGATTAGATGTTACCCGTGACTTTTCGAACTTCCCTCGTAGTTATGCGAAATGCAACACTGCTACCATCAAATACCACCTGTTAATAGACTACTGTCAAATTTTGAACAAGTTCTGTCTTTAACTTTGTGTGTAAAAGCTGTTCAAAACATACAACCTCGTGAATTTTTATACAAATGGGAAAAAGTGAATTTCGACTGAAAAGTGAATTTTCGAGGAAACACTTGATAAATACTATGGGGACTCTGCACCATCGATTTCAATGGTAAAAAAAAGTGGTTTACTGATTTTCGTTGTGGTCGCACAAGTACAAATGACGCTGAATGTTCTGGACGGCTAATTGAGGTCAATACACCCGAAAATGTCGAAAAAATCCACGATGTGGTGTTGGCCGTTCGAAGAGCAAAAGTGCGTGAGATTGTTGATGCCATACGCATTTCATATGGCAGTGTGGTTTCGATTGAAAATGATCAGTTGGGTTTAAGAAAGCTGTCTGCAAGATGGGTGCCGCGTTTGCCCTCAATTGACCATAAACGTAATCGTGTGACAACTTCAAAGAATTGTTTGGAGTTGTTTAATTGGGCTACGAATTGGTACCTCATCCGCCATATTCTCCGGATTTAGCTCCCAGTGACTATTTCCTATTTCCAAACCTAAAGAAATGGCTCGGTGGAAAGTGATTTAGCTCCAACAGTCAAATTATTCATCAAACAAATGCCTATTTTATGGACCTCGAAAAATCATATTTTTTGGAGGGGATACAAAAATTGGAGAAATGTTGGACTAAGTGTATTGAGCGAAAAGGAGATTATGTTGAAAAATAGTTGTTTTTTTTTGCAAAAAAAAATGTGTTTCATTCAAAAGTCACGGACTTCTTGATCCGCTCTTACTTTACTTTAATTTTTTATTTTACTATTTTACAACCTCATGAGACCAGATGTCGTACACATATGTTTAAATAATAAATAATAAATTAAAAAAATTTCAACCTATTCCTCCAACTGGTTCTATCCTTCGCCTTTTCACACCAGTTGGTAAGACCAAGGATACGGAAGGATTCTTCTGACTGATCTTTCCAGCGGAGTCTTGGTCGTCCTCTTTCCTGCTCCCATCGGATACATTATCTTTCACGCTGGCTCATCTCCGTCCCTTCTGATAACATCACCTAGCCAACGCAATTGACCTAATTTGATTCGCTGAGCTATGTCCACGTCAGAATATAGATTATATAACTCTTGGTTCCAACCACGTCGGTACTCGCCGGTTTCTGTAACAGGACCATATATTTTGCGGAGATTTTTTTTCTCCAATACTCCCAGGTGTTTTTCATCCGCTTGCGATATGATCCAAGTTTCGGAGCCATATGCCAGGACTGGTAAAATGAAAGTCTGGTATATCTGGACTTTTGTCTGTCGAGAGAGGACTTTGTTCCTAAACTACTGGGTAAGCTCAAAATAGCATATATTTGCAAGCACACTTCTCCTATTTATCTCCAGGCTGACGTTGTTGTCCTGGTCCACGGCGGATCCAAGGTAGGCAAATGCATCTGCCACTTCAAAATTAAATCGGTTATCGACGTTTAAGTGCGGACCAAGTCGAGAGGTTTGTCTAATCGTTGACACCATCAATTTGGTATTGTCCTCATTAACTGCAAGACCCACCTTCGCTGATACTTTTTCGATTCTTGGAAATACTGTAGTAACCTCTCGCAAATTTCGCCCAATGTTGTTTATATCGTCAGCATACGCCAGCAACAGATGGTTTTTCGTTTTGATGGTCCGGCTCATATTTACTGCAGCTTTTCTCATTATTATCTCCATTAAGATGTTGAAGAGATTGCACGAAAGTGTAGCGCGTTGCCTCAGGTCTTTCCCTATCTTCACTGCTGATTTAGTATTACTCAGCGTCATTCTACAGAGGCGGATAAGTTTTGGCGGAATGCTAAGTTCAGACATAGCCTCGTACAATTTTCCCCGTATGGGGCTATCGAAAGCAGCTTTGTAACCGACAAAATGGTGGAAGGTATCGATTTGCTTTTCGTGGGTCTTTTCCAGGATTTCCAGTCGATGACTTGCCTGGTTTAAAACCACACTGATAAAGTCCCATCAGGTTTTCAACAGTTGGTTTTAGTCTTTCACATAATACGCTCGACAAGACCTTATACGCGATGGCTGAAAGACTGATACCGCGATAGTTGCAACAGACACACGGATCACCATTTTTGAATACACAGATATAATACACTGAGACTCAAATGATCAGGCATAGATTCCCCCAACCATATACCGCAAATAAGTTGATGCATGTGGCTAGCAGTCCTTCGCCACCTGCCTTAAAAAGTTCAGCAGGTAGCCCATCAGCACCAGTGGCTTTATTATTCTTAAGCCAGGTGATTACCGTTCAAATCTCGCCTTAATTGGGGAGAGTACAATCTACACTGTCTTCCACAATCATTACCTCCTGACCTTCAGAGGAAGAATCTGAGTGGAGTAGTGCTGAAAGGTGGTCTCTCCACATTTTAAGCACACACAGCTTCTCAGTCACGAGATTCCCATTGTCGTTCTTGCAGGAGGGCAGACCATAATTCGGCCCGCTATTCAATCTTCTTACCCTCTGGAAAAATTTTCGAGATTCATTATTCATCCTGCATAATTCGGTTTTTTCACTCTCCCTCTGCTCCCACTGCCATTTTTTCCGCCTAAATACTAGGTTTTCCTCCCTTCTCAGCTTCTTGTACCGCTCACTCGCAGCACGCGTTGTAACTCACTGTTTCGTTGACATACGTGCAGCGTCTCTTTCATCAGTTGCAATGCGACATTCTTCGCCGTACCATGGCTTATCCTTCTGCGGTTTTTGATAGCCAAGTTCAGTCCTTGCAGCGGTTTCCAAAGAATGGGAGATATGCTTCCCCTGCGCATCTTGGTCCTCGGAAGGGAGGGTTTCTGCCCTAGCAGGAGAGTGAGCTGTTGTTGATCGGTCTTTGATATCTCCGGTATTTGCAGCATGTTAATATCTTCGTACGTTTTTCGCTCTGCTCAGTCTTGTGCGAACATACGCAGCCACCAGGTAATGATCCGAGTCGAAATTGACACCTCGAATTACACGTACATCCATTACACTAGAAGAGAGTCTGTCATTTATTACCAAGTGATCAGTCTGGTTCTTCGTTCTCTGATCAGGAGATATCCAGGTCGCCTTATGTATGTGCTTATGCTGGAATCGTGTGCTACTAACTAACATTTTATTTGCAGCGGCGAAGTCTATCAGTCTTAATCCATTTACGGAGGTGGTATCATGTAGACTGTGATTACCGATGGTTGGTCGAAAGACACTTTCCTTTCCTAATTTGGCATTAAAATCCTAATGTCGTGGTCAGGGCAGCGTTCGTATACTTCCTCCAGACGGTCATAAAATGACTCTTTGATCTCATCATCTGTCGGTGCCTGCACACACATTAACGGGATGTCGAAATATTTCGCTTTAATATGAATTGTTGCTATGCAGTCACTCACTGGGTTCAACCTTGAAACTAGGTGTCGCAGTCTCTTGCCAACTATAAACCCGCATCCGAATTCGTGCTTTCACTCATGGCAGCTTCAGAATATATCGCAGTTTTTCTTTCTGGTGCAACCATATCCTGTCCATCGCATTTCCTGGATAGTTGTTATGTCAGCTCAATATTTATCGAGGTCATCCGAAAGTTAAAAAGTGTCACCCGTCCTGTTCAGTGACAACCTAGCATGTATATTTCACTAACGATCACGGTTTTATATTTTGAATCTTAATCAAGTATTAAGATGAGAAGTGATTTTAATTTCTGCTTTATTTGACATTTTCTGAAGTGGTTTAATAAACCTTTAATGAAAGTGGAAAAAAACATTAATTGGACTGTTTCTGTGAAGCTAGTGAAAATGTGATTCCATCCGAACTACTTCTAGTACTTTTTACTGGGAATAGCAGCAATTGCAAGTCTGAATCGCATTTGTAACAAATGCATAACTATAAATGTGTACATCTCTATATCTTCTCCTGTGATTTACTATACAAAATGGAACAGCAATATAACATCAACAAACACAACAACTAGACAAAATTCTATTTTTAGTTGCAACCAGGGCGTACACCAGGATGTTGGTTATACAAAAATGAAATTCCAAAACCCGGAAGTAAACACTTTTCCGCCGTTTCCTTTTTCCAGTGGCATCATTTTTTGTGTTTCAACGAGAATTACCATACAATTAAATGTGACACAATAAATGTTGAAACAACAGCGCCAACAGCTGAAATAATGGCAAATGCTTGCATTGTACCAACGGCAGCTGCATTCAAAAAAATACCATTTGTTAAACCAATTGTAGTCAGAGTTTTTCCTTTGTTGCACCTGGCTTTAAAGTTGGATTTGTAAAGCGTAGCAGAATTTGCTGTTTTCATTTTCCTAAAAAAAATAGTAATAGACTCTAGGCAAATATGTGTTTGTGTCGTCGATATGATGTGGTGTTGGTATCCGGATGTAAATAGTAATGCTTCCGGCGTATGCAAAACAAACACCTGCAGAATATGACACATAGGAAGCGGTCCCAAAACTAGCCGACCTAACAAAAAAGACACCAAAAAGTTGGGAAAAATGTTCCTTATTTTTCAACATAATCTCGTTTTAGCTCGATGCACTTTTTCCAGCGTTATTCAATAAATTCTATACCCTGTTTATAGTAAGAACTGTCAAACTTCCTAAAATAGCAATAAACCGCAAACACCACCTCTTCGTTGTTGGCAAATCTCTTCATTGTTGGCAAATCTCTTCATTGTTTGCAAATAGAAAATAATCGAAGGGAGCTAAATCTGACGAATATGGTGCGTGATGAAGCAATTCGAACTTTAATTCATTAATTTTGGTCTTCGGATGTGTGAACTGGAGCATTGTCTTGATGAAACAAGATTTTCTTTTTCGCCAATTGCGGCCTTTTCTCTACAATTTCTTCACTTAAATACTGCAATAAATTAGCATGATATTCGCCTTTGATGGTATTCCAATCTCAAGATAATCAAAAATAATTATACCATGCCCATCCCAAAACAGGCGTCATGACCTTGCCTGCAGATGGAACCGTCTTCGCCTCCTTTGTACTCGATTCTCCCATTCCAGTCCACTGCTTTGACTGTTCGTTTGTCTCAAGTGTGAAGTGGTGGACCTACATCTCATCCATGGTTATAATTCGAAGCAAAAATTAGGCTTTATTGAGGTGAAATATCGCCAAACACTGTACTGAAACATCTTCACGACGCTGTTTTTGATCTATTGCAAGCAAACGCGGCACCCATCTTCCGCACAGCTTTCTCATCTTTAAACCTTCTGTCATTATGAGATGTATAACACTTTCAGAAATGACTATCACTTCAGCTAGCTCACGCACTTTCAGCCAACGATCATCCGATACTGTTGTGTACACGCTGAAAAATATCGGTCCCAGCAACATATTGCAGGAAACATGTACATGTTTCCAAGCACAGTTTTCATGAATTGAAGATCTGCTGCTTTTTTGTTTCTTTGTTGACTGTCTCGTATTTGCTTTTAGCGGTTTTCAAAAAAACACATTTGGCTATCAAAAATATATATAATAGCCTATTAATCATTGTATCCCAAACATGTTATATTGAATAGCAAACACAATGTGATTGGGCACAAGTATAGTATATTTGCAACAAGCTACAAACACGTTATATTTGCATCCAAACAATAAAAAAAGACTGATTTCTCAGCCTGTAGATTTTCTTAACCGTGTCTGGCGTGGACACATGAATTGGTCGACCACTATGGTGTTCATCTTGGCAGCTCGTACGGCCTCATTTCAGCTCCAGTACCCAATATTTTGCAGTCCTAAATGAAGGAACAGACTCCCTCAGAGTATAATCTATTTCGACTATAATATTGCTTGGAGTCAAACCTTTCAAATTGAAATATTGAATTACATAGAGGTGACCAATTTGTTTGAATGTTTGCAAAATCACTGAGATCGTTTACTTTTGATGTCTCAAATAAAAATATTAAACAACGCAGCGTCTTGAAACTTAAACTATATGTTTTATAAGGTTGGCACTTTTCACCAAAATATATTTTTTTTTTCAAACTACTGGCACCATCTATACGTCAGATCGGCAAGTTTTGTGACCGCCCTCTATGGTGTCAGCTTATTTATCCAGAGCAAGGTTATAAAATCCAACAACATTGGAAAATTTAAATTGTTATAGTGGTAAGATTGAACACGCACGGCGATGGCTTAACGAGTTAAACGCTGCTGAAGATGATGCCTTACTAATATTGCAATGATCGTTCAGCATATGTGAGTTCGAGTCCTACCCACGGTTCTTAACAGTGTTTTTTCACTAACCGAAAATCGAAACGATCGTCTAGCGAATGTGAGTTCGAATCCCACCAGCGGCATTTACATTTTTTTGATATGTTAACATCTATAGGCACTGGTAGGGCAATCTATCAAAGTGAACACATGTAAACAACACACAGCGTTAGCATCACATACATGGTTGTTGTACAATAATAGTCTCTGCCTGGAAATAAGTATGATGGTATGGATGTAGCGGCAGCAAACAAACAAGCAGGTCGTCGTCGCCAAAGAGTATTGAATAGTATAGAGAACTCATGGAACGAATTGTACTCGCATGACTTAAAAGCACTGGCAACACCTGGCGAATGATTCAAAACGTATTGCTCTCTTTTTGTCATAACTTGGTCCATTGTCATAACTTGGTCCGTTTTGTATTGTTTTATGTAATAACATTGTCGAAATGGTGCATTTATGTTGAAGTATTCTACCATGGTAAAATTATCTATCAGGTAAATGCGTTAGCGGAAAAGAGTGCAATAAGTTCGCTATACTATTCAATCCTTTTTGTCGTCGCTCTGTTTATGACAAAACAAAACAATTATTTCACTGAACTAAATATACCTTTATTTATTTTAACAATATTACATCTATTGTTAAAGCAGATGTAAGAAAAAAGAAAGTGCAATAGCAAAAGAGCCTTCAGCACAAAACTATTATTTTTTTAATTTTCCAATGTAACATTTACTAATGTGTTCATAGAAATCGAACAGGTACCGTGTAACAAAAAGGTATTAACACATCGCTCGTGAGTCATTGATTGACACTCATTGATTTTTTTCACTAGCTGGAGAAAACATGATCTCTCAGGGTTAAAGGAAATTACAACGTTAAAAATAAGTCGGATCTAAGACAACTCAACGAAAATCTGATCAGATAGCTTTAAAGGAATTTCAACTTTCTAAAAATAACTTGGCTGGAAGACAACGAAAATTGGAATATATCTTCGCCAACAAATTCTTCAAAGGCCCTTTGATGTGAATTAACAATCATCAAGATCCGCCTACTTAATTTTCAGGTGCTGTTAGTTGAGCAAGATAACCTAATACAATTTTAACTGGCTGCAATACACGCTGAAAAATCTATATTTTTCTTGTTGTTTGGAGGTAAATATAACGTGTTTGTAGCTTTTCGCAAATATAAGTATTGTATACTTGTGTCCAAACATATAGTGTTTGCTATTAAATATTTCATGTTAAAGACACAATGATCAATACGTTATAATTTATCTCCAGTGGCGGTCGGTGTGCGGTGTAGTGTGTGCGTCTCTTGTACATAGGATCGTGAGTTCGATCCCTGCTCTGACCACCTTACATTTCTTTCGACGACGTTCACATCGCTTAGTGATGGCGTCACTATCGAGTACTTAGGTATGGAAAAGCTTCTCGAAATACCGTTCAACCCCGGTATAAAAACTATAGGTCCCAATCAGTGAGTATAAAACTAGAAGTCGCGCAGCTCATTGCTTGTGACAAGCTCTCACCAGTCCCTTATGACATATGACAGACAACATATAATCAAAAATGCAGCAGATCTCCAACAATGCTTGAACGTAAGTATATAAATGTTCCAATCATATATTTTGTTCCTGAATAATAATACAGTGGACGTTTTTTCAGCGTGTAGAAGGACGTTCTTCACATTATATTATATTTTATTCTATTACCCAGACAACCAACGCAGTCCGTAAGGTGCTCCAAAAGGACTCCCCACACTGTGCGCTAACGCTCCTAGAGAGGCTACGAAAGCAGTCCAAAGGAGCATAATCCCCGAAGAAAATAGTGCGCTCAATATATATGAAAAGTGCACCCTAGGGTCTCCTTAAATGGGTGTTTTTGGAGTCCCTTGAAGCTCATTTAGATATCCCCCAAGAATTACGTACGGACTCCTATAAATTAGTGTTTTTTCTAGAATGCACATTCAAATAACCCGCAAAGACTCCGCACGGACTCCTTTATTCGCCACGAATTTTTAAAAAAGGTTTCTTAAATTCAACCGAAAACAATCCAGAATGAGTGCTTCGTATTGCTTTTCACAACTGGCCCTAAGTTTGAAGAAAGTGGTTCGATTATGGACAGTAAGATTCCTGTGCATCAACGTACCGGTAGGTCTCTTGAAAACATTGCTGTTGTAAACGAGAATGTCGCTGAAAACCCGAAACAATCAATTCGGTATCGTTCTCAACAACTTCAAATTTCACGAAGCACTACGAAGCGAATTTCGACAAAAGACCTCCATCTTATTCCATACAATATTCAACTTACTCAGGAGCTCAAACCAGCAGCAAAGCGCCGGCAATTCGTTCAATGGGAAATGGAACAAAGTGAAGTCAATGTCAGTTTTTCAAAACAAAAATCATCTTCTATGATGAAACCCATTTCCATCTGAACGGCTTCGTAAATACACAAAATTGCCGAATTTGGGGCTCAGAAAATCCTCAGGTAATCCACGAGAAACAAATGCACCCACAACGAACAACTGTCTGGTGCGGATGTGGGTCAGGCGACGTGATTGGGCTTTACTTTTTTGAAGATGAGTCCGAAATTGCAGTGACTGTGAGTGGCATTCGTTACAGGAATATGATAAGGGAGTTCTTGTGGCCTCAACTGGAAGGCATGGATCTGGACGACATGTGGTTTCAGCATCGAATTATTGCAGCTACAAGAAATTCTGATGTCACCTGGCCACCAAGATCATGCGATTTAACGCCGTGCGATTTCTTTCTTTGAGGTTTTGTGAAATCTCGAGTTTATCCGAATAAACAAGAAATAATTCCAGAGATCCAACGCGTGATCGTTGAGATACAGCCACATCTCTGTGAAAAAGTCATGGAAAATATCATGAAAAGAGTAATGGCCTGTTATCAGAGCCGTGGTGCCGGATATTTTATTCTTTACAATGTCTTCTTTACAATCCGATGAAAAAACCACAACTATCTCAAAAAATTACATGTTTTTATTATAAAATTAAAAAGTGCGCTCTTACTGGGACACTCTTTATATATAGTTTTAAACCATTTTTAAGATTCAGTAGTATAAAAACAACATATGGAAATGGCGCAAGGATTAAGACTTGTGTTACAAACAGAAGGCCGAAGTGTTACACGCCCAAAGTTTCCGATACCATAGGACAAATGGAGAAAAAATGCTATAAAGCCGTGAATACCCACAAATAATTCCAAAGTGTGTGATAGAGTATACAAGTGATTTCCTGATATGTCACTGTGGTGAAGAAGTACGCAAATCCCAGATGACTGTCCTTCGGATGCCCATCATACTGATGAATGAATGCACTTATGTCGCGCCATATACATACATGTGTTGTACATGCACAGCACACATCTTACCACATTTTTCCTCACACATGGGGAAACAAGTTGATGGAATTATATGAACAACTGTTTCCAAAGGCAAAACAAAATAATAAAAAATTAACACTCCTGCACAGTGGGAATAAATACTAAAAATTTTGGAATTAAGAATTTTTTTGAAAGTATTGACCCACACTCAGGAGATGTCGCCTATAAATGCAGTACATTATATTGGACTTAGGAAAATGAGGTAGAAGTAGAAGGAAACAGGAAATAGTAATTGGTGGTGTTGGACTTAATATTACTAATATCATAAGAATCAAGGAAGTGATATTATCGCCGAAAGCTTATTACACCTACAAACCAGGGAAGGGGACGGTGGCTTTCGGACATGGTCCTAGTGAACTTTTCTTCATGAAATGAGCCAAGGAATACGCTGGAGAAATTTGTCCGGAACTTCCTGAATCACCCTGAATAGATAAGGGTATTGAGTACATACAGGACGATGGCGTTGACTGCCCCTTCTAGCCAAAGCGAAGTTAGAACTGCAAATTCCCGACTTAAGAACAACAAACTCGCTGGTATTGATGGACTGTAAGCTGAGCTGTTGAAAGCTGGCGGTTATGAGTCGGAATGGTACATGCATCAGCTCATATACAAAATATGGATGAACAAATGCATTCCCGAAGATTGGAGCCATGGCATACTGACAAAAGGTGGCCCGAGTATACGTACCAACTATCGTGGAACGAGCCTTTTATCCATCGCTTACAATGTCCTCTCGAGCATAATGTGCGAAAGACTAGAGCCGTTTGTTGCAGACCTGCTCCGAAGTTATCAGTGTGGCTTTAGGCATGGAAAGTCAATTATCGTCCAAATATTCATATTACGATAAATCCTGCAGAAACCCCATGATAGACAAATCGAGACCTACCACCTCTTTGTAGATTATAAGGCTGCCTTAGATACCCCGATACGGGGAGAATGTACAATGCTATGTCGGAGCATGGCACTCCTGCTAAGCTGACGAAGCTATATAGAATGATGCTGACCGACTCGAAATCCTCAGCAAAGATGGGTATAAATCTGCCAAAACATATAGTACTTCACGCTGAAAAATTTGTAATTTTTTGTTGTTTGGATGCAAACATAACGTGTTTGTAGCTTGTCGTAAATATAGTAAACTTGTGCCCAAACACATTGTGTTTTCTATTCAATATAACATGGCCGTCGGTGGTGCAATGGTAGTGTGCGCGGCTCTTGTGTATGAAGACGTGGGTTCGGTCCCTACTCTGACCACCTTAAAATTCTTTCGACGGCGGCCACCTCGTTTACTGACGGCGACACTATCGAGTATTTAGCAATGAAAAAGCTTCTCAAAAACCGTTCGGAACCGGTGTAAAACTGTAGGTCCCAATCAGTGAGTTTAAAACTATAACGCGCACAGCTCACTGGTTGTGGGAAGCTCTCCCTAACCACTTCATGGGATGTAACGGGAAACCATTTTTTTTATAACATGTTTGGGGCACAATGATTAATAGGTTATAATATATGTATTTGTGACCCAAATGTGGCTTTGTTTGTTGAAAACTGCTGAAAACAAAAACGTGGCAGGCAATAAAGAAACAAAAAGCAGAAGATATTCAATTTACGAAAACAATGCTTGCAAATATGTACATGGTTACTACAATATTTTCGAGAATTGAGAAGAAATCAGTAAAAGTTGGTTTGACAGTAATCGAGGACGAGACAAAATTAATGGTTTCAATGTATGAAAGGGTGAACGTTGACAACCGTTATTATTTCGAGGTAGTGGACGAATTCATTTACCTTGAATGCACCATAAACAGAGGCAATAACGTTAGCGTGGAAATCAGATGGAGAATTGTCCTTGCAAACAGGTTTTATTTCGAGCTAAACAAGCACTTCAGAGATAATGCCCTCGATGGAGAAAGAAGGATCAGACTATATTAAATGCTTATACAACCGGTCTTGCTTTATGGCGCAGAATCACCAACAGAATCACCACTGGGAGTCTTCGCGAGAAAAATACTCCTAAAACTATATGGTACTACAATAGAAAACGGTGAGTATCGACAAGGGATCTGTATCCGGACATCGACGTACTTACGAGAAACAAAATATCGCGTTTTCGCTGGCTAAGTCATGTCAGTTGATTGGATCAGAATCTGAGACATGACCGTCATTTCGACTTCTTACTATTTGGTGGAATTTTCGGGATTCGTTTTTTTTTAGTTTATCGATCCTTATCCTTTTCCTTTGTGTTAGTCAAAATTATTTAAATTGATTCTGCAATAAGCAATTCGAAGATATTGCAGGGAAAGTTGCCGGAATCCAAACATCGCTAGCGGGAATGATGTCGAACATTGGAGGTCCTAAACCGGCGAGAAGGAAGCTTATGGATACAATCCTAAGCTCGATGGTTCTGTATGCTAGTCCTATGTGGGCAGGTGCGCTGACTATTAGGTTAACGGGGAAAAGCCGTATATCACCTAAAAGTCCTGAGATTTCAAACGATATCGGAAGAGGCTGCATTTGTTATTGCTGGTACAATACCAATTGATATCCTGGCAGATGAGTTAGGGTGGATATATAATATGCGTTGGTGACATGACATGACATGACGATGGTAACACTCGGTTTTACCTCATTCTTAAGATAGCTGTTGTAATTTGTAAAGCACTTGATCTGAGGAGTACTGAGGAGTATAGGAATTTTTTTTGGTGTGTATTGAAAAAGGACATTTTCGGAACAAAGGAGATTGAAAAACGTATGTTTCCCATTACATCGCTTGAAGGGATTGGGGAGAACCTCTCACAACCAGTGAGCTGTGCCCTTTCTAATTTTTCACTCACTGATTGGGACCTTCTGTTTTTACACCGATTCCAAACGGTATTTTGATAAGTTTTTTTCATGGCTAAGTACTCGATAGTGTCGCCATTACTAAGTGAGGCGGCCGTAGTCGAAGAAAATGTAAGGTTGTCAGAGTATGACTCGAACCCACGTTCTC
Organism: Phaonia tiefii; assembly: GCA_963931995.1. Lineage (NCBI taxonomy): Eukaryota > Metazoa > Arthropoda > Insecta > Diptera > Muscidae > Phaonia > Phaonia tiefii. Next base: position 134,005,776 of record OZ008371.1, read on the forward strand.
ATGCACAAAAGCCGCGCACACTAGCCATTGCACCACCGACGGCCACAAAAGATAATGAAGATTGAGACATAATAAAATTCTTGTGGGTAGGCCCGGTGGCACGCACAACCCCCACCCAACGGATTTCTTTCCTTAAGTTGTGACGGCCTCTGTAACAACGGCCTCTGTAACATATTCTCCCAAACATATTCTCCAGGAACCATGTATATGTTGGGAACATACTTCAAACATTTTTATGTTTGCAAGTCCCAAACTCAGGTGTATTTAAAAGTAAAATTTAGCATGTTTACTGACAAATATGTATGCTTTTATGTGAAAACATGCGCGTGCTTCATCCCAAACATCCATATACTTGCTTGGAAGTATTCACGAGTTTCCCCCAAACATCCATATACTTACGCGGAAACATATGCGTATTTTGTCCCAAACATAAAAATATTTAGAAAAGAATTATTCTTTCTTTCTTTATTTATTATAATTAAAAAAAATAATTAATACAAAAAATTTAAATATTTAAAATTACCCTATTTACATTTACTTGCTGAATGCATTACTTTTTTTTTTAAACGAGAATCTGCTGCTCTTTTGCTTCTCCTTTCTTTGTTGTCTCTCACGTTTTTGTTTTCAGAAGGTTTCAGCTATGCGTTGGTTATCACTATGATCTAGTTCATGCAAGACAAGCGTGTATTAATTACTTGTGTTTTTTTTTTGTTATATTTCACAAATATGACGTCATTCCGATTTTTTATATTAAATAGCAAACACAATGCGTTTGGGCACAAGTATATTATATTTGCGACAAGCTCCAAATACATGTTACATTTGCATCCTAACAACAAAAAACTACAGATTTTTCAGCGTGTAGAAACTATCTGCACAGATTTTAACATAACAACAAAAATTAAAATGGTTTCCCATTACATCCCATGAAGGAATTGGGGAGAGCTTCTCACAACCAGTGAGCTGTGCGCTTTCTAGTTTTGTACTCACTGATTGGGACCTGCAGCTTTTACATCGATTCCGAACGGTATTTTGAGAAGCTTTATCATGGCTAAATACTCGATAGTGTCGCTATCACTATGCGAAGGGACCGCCGCCGAAAGATATTTAAGGTGGCCAGAGCAGAGATTGAACCCAGGATCTCATGTACAAGATTCGCGCGCACTAACCATTGCACCTCCGACATTGCATCATTTGAACATTATTGGTATCCTTTATACCCAAGACTTGAACCAGGTTATATTTAACTGTCCCTGATTAGTGTTCAACGGGGAATGGGAACATGGGCTCAGGCAACTAATTGGGCACATGATGGACGCCTGCAGAGGATGAGAGTAGATGAATGCCTTTGTCAAGAGGGTTCTAACAGTACTACAACGCATTGAACGTCGGAAGAACAAGGATGCGGTTATTGTAGTCCTGGAACAGGGGACCGAATGACAGTCATTCTGTAAAGTAGTATAAATGCTAACCAACCCTTGCAAAGTAATACATAACGGACAAACGTCAGGGATACTGGTAGATGTGTGTAGGAGGTGTGGTTTAGTGCATAGGTTCCAGCCGAAAAATCTTGCATGTTGATTGCGCGGTCCTCATGCCGGTTCGCTACGAAAAAGAAAAATCACATGAGGTGTCAGGGGTCACCCAGCTGGAACGAAGTTCCTTTCGCTATATATTATGTACTAGTTAGTTCCAACACTCCTAAGGCGCGCATTGAAAAATACGATAATTTAACTGAATCTTAAGAAAATATACTTTTTGTAAAATGATAAAATTTAAAAAAAAAAAGTATATTTGTAGGTGATTTTTGCTAAAATATGTAAATATTATATTTTCCCGAAAAGGTAATTTTTTAAAGAGAGGTACTTCTTTTATGAAAAGCTAATGTTTTTTTTAAGAAAATGTACTATTTTTAAGAAGAAGTACTTTCTGTAAGAAAAAGCCATAAGAGTATGCATTTTTTTAAAAAAGAAGTATTTCTTTTAAGAACAGGTACTTTTTAAAGAAGTGGTACTCTCTTTAGGATAAGATCATTTTTTAAATTAAATAAAGGTAGTTTTTTAAGAAAATGCAATGGGTTGTAAGAAAATTTACTTTCTAAGAAAAGGGACTTATTTAAAAAAAATACTTTTTTTAAGGAAAGGTACGTTTTGTAAGAAAATTTACTTTTTTTAAGCAAAGGTACTTCATTAAGATAAGGTATTTTTTTAAGAAAAGATACTTTGTTTAAGAATATGAACAGTTGTTTTTTTTTGAGAAAATTTTCTTTCTGTAAGAAAAGTCAATTATTTAAGAAAATGTTCTTATTAAAACTTCCTTCACTTTGGCTTTTCTACATTTACTTTTTATTGGGTTCAAAACTACAATATACAGGGTGATTCAAGAAGTTCTGGACAAATTTCTCCAGCGTATTCCTTGGCTCATTTCATGAAGAAAAGTCCACTAGGACCATGTCCGATAATGCAAGGGTGCGAAATGGCAGCGGGTTCAAAATTTTCGGATTGGTGGTCGGAGGGTAGTACGGTAAAGTTGCTAACTTCTGAGCCAGTGGTCGGATTTTGGGCTTGTTGGAAAGGTCTTTAAGAGACCTTTCAGAATCAATAAAAAAAAGTAGAAAAAAGTCAAATCGCCAAAATACAGAGCTTTCGGAAAATAAATGGAAAAAAAATTCACATAACCTCAATTTGCTCAGCCAGATGGTAGGGTAACTTATGTTTGAGGACGCCGCGGTGAAAGTTCGTGAAAGACGAGCGAACTAAACGTGGCGGTTCGCAAACGGCTGCAATTGTGTTTAGTAGAAAATGGGAACCACATTGAAAACTTCCTTTAACATCAAATGTTTTTTTCCTTATGTGTCTGATTCTTCAGCCAAAAATTTCAATAAAATAAAATCTTAAACGTGTTAATTTACAAAAACGTATAAATGTGTGCTGTTATTTCGCTTCCAAAAACAAAAACAAACATTTAGCATTTCAGTAAAATGGTCATAACTTTGGAACGGTAAGACCTCTGGGCTTCGTTTAGGTCATTTTGGAAAGGTAAGAGGTATGGCTATCTTTCAAAAGCATAAGTCACCTGCCATCTGGCTGAGCAAATTGAGGTTATGTGCATTTTTGTCATTTTTTTCCGAAAGCTCTGTATCTCGGCAATTTGACTTCTTTTATTGATTCTGAAAAGGCTTCTTAAAGACCTTTCCAAAAAGCCCAAAAAAATCCGACCACTGGCAACTTTACCCTACTACCCTCCGACCACCAATCCGAAAATTTTGAACCCGCTGCCATTTCGCACCCTTGCATTTTCGGACATGGTCCTAGTGGACTTTTCTTCATGAAATGAGCCAAGGAATACGCTGGAGAAATTTGTCCGGAACTTCCTAAATCACCCTGTATACTAAATATTGGTTACAGGCTCCACCTAGAAAACCTCCCATTAAGCAAGAAATCCCAACATATTTTAGTCTAAACACAAACCCAATATATTTGGTAATATTGGGTTGTAGCATAATAGTGTTAAAAAAAGTAGTTTATTTTTTTCATTTAGCCCCCATCCCGCAAGGTGCGATAAGGAACTTCGTTCCAAAAAAAAAAACTATTCACAACACTGTGCAATGTCCTGTACATTATAAAAATGTATGTAGATACCTTCTCTCCCAACATTTAAATCTACAAACTCACGCCGTTTACTTAAATCTCATCAACACCAAACAAAATACTACAAGTTTGCAGGCAACAAACTAACAACACGTGCAACAAACTAACAAAATGTGCCACATCACTCATGTGTATCACGCGCAACATACAATCCACCTTTTACGGTCCACAAATATATGAAAGCGTTAATGTTTACCAACCAGCTTCGACACATATCACCAGCAGCAATGTTGCAGATACATGGTGAACGAATGTGCGAAAAGTGCAGGTTTCTTCTCATGTTACTGGCTCTGTGAGGAAACTTGTGGTAATCAGTTTTGTTATGGCCGTCGTAATGTTAAGACGTAAATGCGGTTTACGACGCGAATACGACATCTACCTCAGTTTACGTTTTAGTAACTCTACGTGAATACTTGAGAGTGAATGTTGATACGCGTGTTTATTCGATAATTAGAAATGGAATAATCGAGTATTTTTGTTGAGGAATTTTGAGTTTGGCAGAAGGTGTGAGAGTGTCAATTAAAAAAAAAATGGTGAAAGCAAATAGAAATGCAATATGAAGGAAAACCAACAACAATATTTAAGAGATAAATTCACCGTATATTAAGGACACCTTAGACCTGCGGACTAGTCGGCCAACTTTTGTGTTGGGCATTATTTCGCCTTACACTAACCGACTTTAAAGCCGACTTTCTGAAAATCAAACTAGTTTTGATTGTTGCTCGACTCGTTACCCGACTGCATCTTACTCTGGGAAATGAGTCGGTCCGACTCGAAAGTCGGCCCGACAATATGCTGGTCTAACGTGCCCTTTACGAAGTTTCGAAAGATACATTTGCATAGCGAAGCAAAGGAGAAATACAGAGTGTGGCTGGCTGCTGTTGGTAGTGAACTGGATATAGTACCATACACACACGTGCCTAGTCATACCTGCTTAATAACATCTGTATTGGAACAAACCATCAAAGGAACAAATGGAGTTACAAACATGGAACTGTTATTTTGCTTTAAAGCGCAAAATGAGACGACAAACGACAGGATATCAAGACGGATTGGCAAAGTTAGTTACCGGTTTCTCCTTAACTTCAGTTCGTCCTTACTTTACTAACAACAACATGTATTTGTTGTTTTGTTTGTCGCTACGTGTAAGTTTTGTTTGAGACTTTTTGATTGCTTAGTATCTCGACTATTTTATATTATGAAGGGGGTTATGAGGGGTATGATGTTAAAAAAAATGCCGCTGGGGTGCTGCTGCGAATTTGGTTGCAGAGTGTCGCGCACTGTACCTGTCAGGGGTGTTGAAAAGTCTGACTCTAACTCCATAATTTTAAAATTTTGTACTGCGACTCCTACTCTGACACTAACTCCATTGATAAAACAAACCAATTATGAAATTGGCCGACGATTTTGCAATGGTTAGTATGCGCGGCTCTTGTACATGAGAACCTGGGTTCGATCCCTGCTCTGACGACGCACAGAGGGGTATTTGGATATAATTTTCTATGCGAAATGTTGAAAAAAAGTCTTCATATGGCATTTACAATTGAAAAACGATATTTGTTATAAAAACTTAAAACTTATATATTTTATAAACAACTAAAAATTCAAAATGTAATTTTTGTTGCTATTTCTGCCGTTATTGTTCTTATTGTCGTTGCTGCTTTACACCTTTTAGTTCTATCGCTGCACTCGTCGAAAAATTTGGTTGGCCGCCCAGCATGATTAACCGCTTTTGGTATAGAAACAGACCCTTTAATCCATGGCTCATTACGTTTAATGAAAATACTAGCTATTCTTTGACCTTTAGCCCACTTCTTTTTCAAATCACTTTTTAAAAAAAGTTATTTTGTCTTTTTTTATAAAGTTATTATAATAAAGTTATTTTATCTATATTACCACTTAGTACTGAGAGACTACAGTTTTCAGTAGCTTGGAAATCGTCTCCATGAACTATCGATTTGAGCTTGGGAAACAAAAAATATTCAAAATACGAATTTTAAGAAAAATGGGTATCGAAAAAGTTTACCGCACTTCAAGAGCGTGTTAGGAGAATGTACCATTTAGGAGTGTCAAGTTTTTCTAAAAGTATTGCAAACTACTATTACCCCTTTTACTTATAATACACTTTTACAGTACACCCTGTAAATGTAAACGAAAACGGTACACTAAAGAACCACAATTTGGCCCAAACGTAGTAACCCGCAAATATGCGCAACTTGTTTTGGAACGAAGTTCCTTATCACACGTTGCGGGATGGGGGCTAAATGAAAAATTATTAAACAACTTTTTTTAACCGTATTATGCTACAACCCAGTATTGTTTTGTTTTATTTTCTTATAGTATTGCCACTTTTCAGTTTGCATACTTTTAGGTTTTCGTGGTTTAGTATTGGAAAGTTGTACCAATTCGTTTTGTTATTTTATTTTATTGCCTACTTTTAGACATAATTTGTCAATGGAGTGTGTGGAAAAGATTTATACAGTCAGGGACGTATATGAGGGTTGTTTTCTTTCATGTTGACTGCTAAGCTGCTAAGACTATATGAAGGGATTAATGAGGACTGCCGTTTTATGGATTATTTACATATTTAACGTCAGTTTTTTGTGACAAGATATGTACTGTTTAAACTCAACCATAAATTTAAAAAATCCTTGCAAAAATTATTTTGCTTAAAACTTATCTTTTTATTTAATACTTTCGATGACATTTGAGTACCGTAGTCTGCATTTGGTTGCTTTCATTTTCCTTTTTGTCTTTTCGTCTCTCTTTCACTATTCCGCTATTTTGTTCAGTTATGTGTTTTGTTGTTTTAAATATGACAATAAGTGTGAAGAATGTAATATTTGGCAATAACCATAAAGCAAATTTGAAATATTTTCCTACTGTATGCAAATGAAGCAATTTCTTTTTGTTCCCTTTCTTTCCTGTCATTCTCGTTTTATGGTATTTTTAAAGTCGGTTTTTGTAATTCATAGCTTGTGATGGTTCCAAGGTCCCAAATTTGGTTTTGTTCACATTTTGTTCAGTGAGAAATATTTTATGAATGGAATATAAATCCTGTTGAAAGTAACTACAATAATGTCACACATACCTTAATAAAAAAAAAACTAAGAACTTTATTTCGTTTTAAAACAGTGGACTGGGTTTACTATGAGTTTGAAATGAAATATATGGGTGGCGCACCAATTGTGCTACAATAAGAAGTTCAAATAACTGTATTTTTAACAGAATAAGTAAAAATTCAGCTCGCAAGCCGAAAAATTCAGCTCCTACTCAAAATAAAACTCTCACTCGGAGTTAAAAAAAATTAGAATCTCGAGCGAATTTAATTTTTAAAATTTTTGTGGGAGCGAGCGAGGGAGCGATTCAAATATAAAAGATAAAAATTCGATTGGAAGTTTAATTTTTATTTTACTGCGAGTGAGGGCTTTATAGTGAAGAGGAGCCGAATTTTTTGACTCGTGAGTGGAACTTTTTTGAATTTGAATATACAAAAGAGGCAACTGCGACAAAACTCGATTGGAATGGTGTGGAAGGTGCAGGAAATAATAAACGTCTATCAGAAAGGGAGCAATTATAAAAAGACTAAACAATCGGATAGAACAATGCGGAATGCACCTCTATTAAGTAAATAGTACGTGTGGTGAAAAACTACAAATGCCAATATCATTAGTATGGAATGATTGGGTCTAGAGGTCGACTAATAATTGCAATATATGTAAGTTAAAATAAAGCAACGAAAGGCAGGCCAAAATTTGTTTTTGGCCAATGACTGGATATATATTATTTATAGTGTACGTGGTTAAAAAGGTGTAAAAATTGGCGAAAATGACTTAGACTTCAATATGCAATAATAATTGTTTGGAATGTTTTAAAATGGTTGTTAGCGCCACCTCCAAAATCCCCATAGTTTTGGCAACGATCTGGCAACACTTTTATAAATATAAATTTTTCAGATTGTCAATTCATTATTTTTTAACGAAACCTTTTAAATGTCAATTAGCGTACCTAAGGCTTCGCCATTTTCAACATAAAAGTACTTTAAACAAGTTGGCTAAATACGCGGAGCCTCAGGGACAAATAGCTAGTTCCAATTTTAAAAACAATTTCTAGTGGTTTTCATACCAAAAAGTAGGTGATAATTTATATATAATTTTTTCATTCCAAATTCTTATATTTTGTTTGTTATATGTATAGGAATTTTAATATAAATACATTTTGTGGAATAAATCAAGCCTTTTATTACGCCATCTGTGTTTTATTCAAAATCCCCGTGGAAATCACTAGCTCCGGCCTACATGCCTTCTCAACATTTTAAAATTCTTTTTGTGGCCTACTTCGTCTCTTCCTGGGTCACCTACAACGTCATCAACAACCTTGCCAATCTCGCAGTAAGTACAAAATGGAGTTATCAAATTCAGAGGGTCAACAACAACATGAACAAAATGATCACAACTGTTCACTATGTCCCAATCCCCCTGACAAAAATATGATAATTTGCATAGTATGCCAAAGAAGATTCCACACAAGTTGTGCAAATGTCACTAATGACATAACCTACAAATGTCCGCAATGTTCTGCCATACGACCTAACTCATCAGCTTCAAGCCACACGAGTAGGGGTTCTGCTCGTTCTCATGTTTCACAGTCTCGTAAAATTCAATTACAACTTCAGATGCTCAAAGATGAACGTTCTCTTAATCTCGAACAGAGCCGGTTATGCAATCATGAATATTTAAATAAAAAATATCAATTGTTGGAAGAAGCTGAAGACCTTTGTGATATGGCATCCAATAAGTCCCAATCCGTCAGAAATTGGGTAAACGAAATGCCCTTCCAAGATAAAGCAACAGAATTTCAACAAGAAAACCATCGATCGCCTGCGACCAATAACCCAAATATTTCAGCGCGGCACCAAATATCCAATTTGCCCAATGAAACTTCGTATTTTGAAATACCTACTACACTTGCACAACAGAATGCAAATTCTTCAACTATATACTTGAGTACTACTGCCCAAATGCCACAGCAACCGCATATATATGGTGATTCACCAGTCTCCAATGTTGCAGTAAGTTCATTAATCACAACCGCTGCTCCCATTTATGCTTCGGCTGTTACCACTAATAGTGGTTATCAAAGAACTCTGCCTTTCAGACATCAGGTTACTACTCACCCTCCTGCTGCTGTGACATTTCCCTACTTACCAGAATATAATCACCCAAGCACCTCTATACACCACCCACCTGTTAATCAAAATACAACACGTTCTTTTAATTTTCCACATCAACAATCATTTATTAACAATGTGCCTATGTCATCCACAAGGCACGTTATCACAAACAATAATAATTTAACATCACAATATGTTGAGTCCACACACCGGCTGCATCAAAGTCATATACACGCGCGTCAATCCGTTCCAAAAGACTTACCTGTATTTTCTGGTCACCCCGAAGATTGGCCCTTGTTTTCTTCCACCTTCGAATGGTCCACAACCTCCTGGTCCTTCACCAATTGCGAAAATCTCATCCGCCTCCAAAAAGCATTAAAGGGTGACGCTCTTCAAAGCGTCCAACACTTACTCGTACACCCTGCAAACGCCCCTGGTGTCATCGAACGTGGTGAGAAAGAACAAACTATGTAAATGTTGTTTATGTTTGCATAGCGGAGAGTGTAGGCGCAAGAAAAGGTGCGGTGAAGAGGAGTGCGATTATTTTCATCATCCTTCATTACACCGCTATGGTGGAACAAATAAACAAACGTCAAATACGAGCAGAACAAATGTAAACAACACACATGTTGTAGAAGAAGAAGTGATAAACAATGCTCACAGTGCTAGCTCGCAAAACATTTTGTTTAAAATAATACCGATTACTATTTACGGCAATGATAAGGAAATTAAAACCTTTGGATTTATCGATGAGGGATCTTCCATCAGCCTTATGGACGAGTCAATTGCTTCTCAATTAGGAATAAGTGGTGTGCCAAATCCCTTGTGTTTGCGGTGGACGGGAGGTATGCAGAGAAGTGAAAGAAATTCAAAGAAATTAAATATTACAATTTCAGGTGAAAACAAACAACGCATAAGTATGAATGTGTGCACAGTGGATACATTAAGTCTGCCGACACAAACATTGGACTACCAAATGTTGTCTCAGCGTTATCGCCACTTGCGAAAATTATCAATAAAAAGTTATACAAATGCAGTGCCGAAACTATTAATCGGTCTAAATCATTTCAAATTGGGGATTTCAAGTAAAATCCGTGAAGGGGCTCAACATGAACCAGTTGCTGTGTGTACAAAACTCGGTTGGCTTATTTATGGTGTAGTGCCGGAAAATGAAAATACAAGTAAGCATTTCAATTTTCATCTTTGTGATTGTTCAACAAGGGATGACAGTGTAGACGAGTTAGTTAGGAAGTTTTATACACTTGAAAGCGTAGGAATAATCACAAAAGATCCACTAATTGCTGAAGATGAGCAACGGGCTTTAAATTTGTTACACAGTTTTACACAAAATTAAAAGAGAATGGTCATTATGAGGTACCATTACTATGGAAATTCGATTGTTTTCAATTGCCAAACAGTTTTGACATGGCTTTAAAGCGACTAACGTGCCTAGAAAGGAAATTAAAACAAAATTGTGAGCTTTTTCAAATATTTAAGAACACAATTGCGAACTACCTATCTAAAGGCTACATACGTAAGTTGGATGAATGCGAAATAAAACGTGCCGATGGGAAAGTTTGGTATCTTCCGATTTTTGCAGTTTTTAATAAAAATAAACCCGGTAAATCGCGAGTCGTTTGGGATGCTTCTGCAAAATCTGGCGGATTGTCTTTAAATTCATTTTTATTAAAAGGCCCTGATATGTTGGCCTCCCTACCGTCAATACTTTTTAAATTTCGGCAATATGCTGTGGCTATTTGTGGTGACATCGAAGAGATGTTTCATCAAGTTCACATACGACCAGAAGATCGTGATGTTCAACGATTTCTCTGGCGTGACTGCAATCAAAAGAAATCGCCTGATGTATTTGTAATGGATGTGATGATATTTGGAGCTACATGTGCCCCTAGCATATCACAATATATAAAAAATTTAAATGCCGATAAATTTGAAGCTAAATTTCCTTTGGCTGCAAAATCAATTAAACAAAATCATTATGTTGATGATTTATTAGATTCTGTTAACACATCACAAGATGCAATGAAACTAGTTTCCGACGTTTCATACGTACATCGCCAAGCGGGCTTCAATATAAGAAATTGGATTCCTAACAGCATGTTAGTAAGGCAAGCCTTTCCAGCTACGGACTCAAATGGTGTAAAGTGTATCAACTTTAAAGATGAAACACAAATTGAAAAAGTTTTGGGAATATTTTGGGAACATCAAGAGGATTTCATAACTTTCAAAATCGCATCATGGCTTTTAGACAGCGATATATTTTCGTTCAAAAAATCACCAACAAAACGGGAAATGCTGAGACTAGTTAGGTCAATTTATGACCCCCTTGGTTTAATTGGGCATATCATAATATATGTGAAGGTATTGATGCAAGATGTGTGGTGATCTAAAATTGATTGGGATGAACGAATTCGCCCAGAATTAATAATAAAATGGACCCAGTGGGTGAAAATTTTACCCGATATACAAAAGATTAAAATTGATCGTTGTTATTTGAAATCATTTTCAAATTATGAGGATGTGGATGTGCAACTGCATACATTTGTGGATGCTAGTAAAGATGGATATGCAGCAGTGTGTTACTTTAGGTTGAAAAAAGTTGACACTATTGTTTGCTCTTTAGTTGGTGGGTGGCACCAATGAAAATTACGTCTGTACCCAGACTTGAGCTGATGGCCGTTCTAATTGGAGCTCGTTTTGCCAAATTTATTATGGAAAACCATGAAATAAAAATTTCTAAAAAATATTTTTGGAGCGACTCAAGAACAGTGCTTAGCTGGATTAATTCCGATCACCGAAACTACACTCAATTCGTTGCGTTTAGAGTTACCGAGATATTGGAGCTTTCTGCAATAAAAGAGTGGAATTGGGTACCAAGCAAACAAAATGTGGCTGATGATGCTACAAAATGGTCAAAAGTTCCAGTCGTTTCTAGTTCCAGCCGGTGGTTTAGTGGTTTAGTGTTCAAGTCTGAAGACCAGTGGCCACAATCAGAGCCCCCCTCTTACTCAACCGAGGAAGAGAGTATACACCATGTACACCAAGTAACAAAGATTGAAATGTTTATTAATGTAGATCGTTTTTCAAAATGGACACGTATTGTCAGAACGGTCGCATATGTTCTGCGCTTTATTAACAACTGTCGTAAAACTTGTAAACTCAAAGGAGTATTAACTCAGGATGAGTTACTGAAAGCTGAATATTTGCTTTACACGCAAGCACAACTGGAAAAATATCAAGGGGAAATTTCATCACTGAAGTCAAATATCTCTGTATCCAAATCCAGCGATATTTATACTAAGTTACCCTACTTAGACAATGGAATTTTACGCGTGGATAGCAGAATCGACATGGCAGATGTTTCTCTAGAACATAAACGGCCTATAATATTGCCAAACAAAAGTCATGTAACAAAATTAATTTTTCTACACTACCACCAAAGGTTTCACCACGGTAATCATGAGACAGTTGTCAATGAGTTAAGGCAAAAATACTCTGTCTCAAAACTTCGTACAACATACAAATCTATAATTCGTTGTTGTCAAATGTGTAAGATTAAGAAAGCTGTACCGCAGAATCCGCAGATGGCAAAGCTACCGCGTGCCCGCCTTGCGTCATACTCCGCTCCATTTACATATACCGGAATGGACTTTTTTGGACCCATCCTGATTACGGTAAACCGACACAAGGAAAAGCGCTATGGTTGTCTATTTACGTGTTTGACTATTAGGGCGGTCCATATTGAGATTGCACATTCTCTAACTACGAGCTCCTGTATTGTGGCCATTCGCAATTTTATGGCACGAATTTCGTCGGTGCAGAAAGAGAGCTACGAGAAGCCCTAATGGAAGTTGACCAAAATGAGTTTGTGAAAACATTCACTAATACAATGACGAAATGGGCGTTCAATCCTCCAGCTTCACCCCACATGGGAGGCGCATGGGAGCGTTTAGTACGCTCGGTTAAAACGATTTTATATAAAATTATGCCATCAAGGCATCCTACTGATGAACTTCTTTTAAGCATGTTAATAGAAGTCGAAAATATAATTAATTCGAGACCGCTTGCATATGTTCCTCTTGAAGAAGATACCGCAGAAGCTATAACTCCGAATCATTTTCTAGTAGGAAGTTCCAGTGGGCTTAAGCCGATGACTACATGCAACGACAGTGGAATACTATTAAAACAAAACTGGCTTATTTCACAACAATATGCGAACACATTTTGGAAGAAGTGGCTGGTTGAATATTTACCGTCGTTAACTTGTAGGTCGAAGTGGCACGAAAAATCGAAACCTTTATGTCAGGGGGACTTAGTGATCATTGTTGACCCTTCTCTTCCTCGAAATATATGGCTACGTGGTAAAGTACTTGAGACGAGATTGGCAAGTGACGGACAAGTTCGCAGTGCAAAAGTGCTTACTCAACGTGGGATAGTAGAGAGACCCGTTACCAAGCTGGCAATTTTGGATGTAGCACCTCAACAGAAGTCTGGCGGCGAACAAGCTTATTGCCATACTGCGGGGGGAATGTTAGCGCCACCTCCAAAATCCCCATAGTTTTGGCAACGATCTGGCAACACTTTATAAATATAAATTTTTCAGATTGTCAATTCATTATTTTTTAACGAAACCCTTTTAAATGTCAATTAGCGTACCTAAGGCTTCGCCATTTTCAACATAAAAGTACTTTAAACAAGTTGGCTAAATACGCGGTGCCTCAGGGACAAATAGCTAGTTCCAATTTTAAAAACAATTTCTAGTGGTTTTCATACCAAAAAGTAGGTGATAATTTATATATAATTTTTTCATTCCAAATTCTTATATTTTGTTTGTTATATGTATAGGAATTTTAATATAAATACATTTTGTGGAATAAATCAAGCCTTTTATTACGCCATCTGTGTTTTATTCAAAATCCCCGTGGAAATCACTAGCTCCGGCCTACCTGCCTTCTCAACAATGGTGTCTGTGGGTAAAAAGGGGGATAAAAAAAATAAATGGTTTCCCATTACATCCCATGAAGGGACTGGGGAGAACTTCTCACAATCACTGACCTGTGCGATTTCCAGTTTTCACTCATGATTGGGACCCACAGTTTTACACCGATTCCGAACGGTAATTTGAGAAGCTTTTTCATGGCTATATACTCGGTTTCGAACCCAGGATCTCATGTACAAGAGCCGCGCACACTAACCATTGCACCACCGAGGGGGATAAATTGGTAAAAATTTTACAAATTGCAATAACGGCAAAAATATTTAGAAGTGATTGGAAATTTATTAAAAATAATGTGTGTGGGTAAAAGGCTCTAGAAGGGTCATGAAAGGGTGTAACTTCAAAATGCGAGGAAAATCGTTTGGAATATGTTAAATACTCGTACAGTGTACGTGGGAAAAAAATCTATTTTCGGGCATTTTACAATTTTGCAATTTGCAAATCCCAAAGATTTTTCTCCAATTTTCAAATTCTTGCAGTTCTGGGTGTTTTTGCAGTTCTGGGTAACAAAACTCCTTCAACATCTTTAAATAACTTTCCCTATTGACAGTTATTTGTAAACCATTTACTTCAAAGAAGTATGGCCCCACAATACTCCTTGATGGAACTGCGCACCATACAGTGACCCTTTCTAGATTCAGTTCCGTCTCATGAATTATTTCTGGATTAGATTCACTCCATATATGGTAATTTTGCTTGTTTACATTGCTGTTTAGATCAAAATGGGCCTGGTCAGATGTGTCGGCACCATAACTAAATACATTAACACCATAATAATTCCCCCATCTGATGCCACCTAACGATTTCGCATCCGCCACCAATCGGCCAACACCACCCGTAGATATTGTTTCTCGTCGTAAGTGGAGCGACATTAATTTTATCAAAAGACGGCGATTTCACACAAACTAGTAATACAACCGGGCAATACAGCGGGAGCGAAAAAGCCCGTTTTCTAGTTGAAATGCGTTACTTAAGATCATTTGATTTAACCTGTGCGAACAGTTTGCACATCATTGGGGAAGGTTATAATAAGTGCAAGTGCAAATCATCCTGAGTACAGGCATAATTATAAGGCAGCCAACTTCTTTAAGTTGGTCAACCACACTCCTACCACACACGCGACATCACAAGCGTGCATTATAGTCATTGCATCAATCCAATTCCCCATAATAGTAACCACCCAAAAATTTTCAATTACGTAAGTCTCGACTAGCCCCGTTCTGAAAGTGGACATGAGTTTTGTTGTTCTTCTATTTTAATTAATAAATTACATCTATTTTAATAAAAGACATCACCAATTCCATTGTGATTCCAGCATCGTCAAGAGCACCATAGGTGACCGTAAGCCGCCAGGAAGTCCCGCGACGATTTTTTTTCAGGCCACACAGCAACATCAGGGTCGCCAAAGGCGAATACACATCCATATCAGCGGCAAAATGGTTGTTACAAATGAATTTCCGTGGCACTAAAAACAGTCACTTCTGGGACACAAACTCCGCCACCCAGTTACATCCGCGTCCAAAACCCACCACACAGCTTAGAATCTGCCACAAAATCCTGCCACAAAAAAATGTTTAAAACTGTGGCCAGAAACTCATCACCGACTGTAACAGCGATCTGGAAACAGTCACTCAGAACCGTCAATGACCTAAATGCTACCATAAGTTCCACAGAAGCAACATCTGCTACCAGAGGTCTCATAAACACCGCAACATAAACATAGCACTGTGAAGATAGAATGTGTGGGAATATCTTTAAAAAGGGGCATGGTGGCGTTTATGGCAGTACTACCAGATAGACACTAGGTATTCCACCATATCCCCACTTTTTAAGATTCGATTTCGGACTGGGCGTATATGTCATCTGAAAACTGGTTATTTATATCAGAAAAATTAGCGAATGGAAGAGTAGATATATCTAAAAAACGGGAAGGTAGACGTCGATCATGAGGGTACCGAGAATGATACTAGCCACTGTGTATCTAACCCTATCCCCACTTTTTTAAAATTCGGTTTTAGACTGGGCGTAGAGGCTATCTGAAAATTCATCTCTCACATAAGAAACTGGGAAGAAAATGTATGAGTTGGTATAAATCAAAACCAGAAAGGGTGGCTTCGATTGTAAAAATACCATAATTAATCCACGACAATACGTATCGAACACGATCCCCTATTTGTTAAGATTCTGGTTTAGGCATGGCGTATGCGTTGTCTGAAAATGCAATCTTCGCATAAGATACTGGGTAAAAGTTGGATGAGTGAAAATCTCTCAAAAACGGAAGAAGTCGCGTCGATGAAAAACTGGGCCTATACGATTTTGGAAAATGCACCTGTCACGTAAGAAACTGGGAAAAGTTTATGAGTGTAAATAACGCAATAATGGAAGAGGTGGATTCGATGGCAAAAATACCATAATTAGTCCTAGGAACTAGGTAGTCAACACTGTCCCCACTTTATCCAGATTAGGTTTTAGACTGGGCGTATACGTTATCTGAAATGCACCCTTCACATAAGAAACTGGGGTAAAATGGATGAGTCTCTCAAAGTGGAACAGGTGGCGTGGATGCAAAAAATGCTATAATTAGTCCTAGGTACTAACTATCGAACACTGTCCCCACTTTTTTCTAGATTCGGGTTTAGACTGGGAGTATACGCTATCTGAATATGCGCCCTTCACAGAAGAAACTGGGAAAAAATGGATGAATGGAAATCTCTCAAAATTAGAGAAGGTGGCGTCGATTCAAAAAATACTATAATTAGTACAAGGCACTAGGTATCCAACACTGTCCCTGTTTTTCCCAAGTTCGGTATTATACTGGGCGTATACGTTATCTGAATATGCACCCTTCACATAAGAAACTGCGAAAAAATGGATGAGTGGTAATATCTCTAAAAGTGAAGATGTGGCATCGATGATAAAAATGCTATAATTAGTCCTCGAGACTGGAAATTAATTGGTCTCCCCACTCTTGTCAGATTCGGTTTTAGGCTGGGCGTATACGATATCTGAATATGCACCCTTCACATAAGAAACTGGGAAAAAATGGATGAGTGGGTATATCTCAAAAAGTGAGTAGGTGGCGTCGATGGCAGAAATATGGGAATTAGTCCTAGGCACTTGGTATCCAACACTGTGCCCACTTTTCCCACACTGTGCCCACTTTTCCCACATTAGTAGGTGGCGTCGATGGCAGAAATATGGGAATTAGTCCTAGGCACTTGGTATCCAACACTGTGCCCACTTTTCCCACATTAGGTTTTAACCTGGGCGTATTTGTTATCTGAAAATGAACCCTATATATATAAAATTGGGGAAAAAATGGATTAGTGGGTATATCTCCAAAACAGAAAGGGTAACGGCGATGCGAAAAATACTGTAATTAGTCCTACGCGCTGGCTATCCAATACTGTCGCCACTTCTTCCGTGTTCTGTTTTAGACTGGGCGTGTACGTTATCTGAAAATGCACTCTTCGCATAAGCAACTGGGAAAAAATGCATGCGTGGAAATCTCTCAAAAATAGAGGAGGTGGCGTCGATTCAAAAAATATTATTATTAATACAAGGCACTAGGTATCCAACACTGTCCCCATTTTTCCAAGTTCGGTTTTATACTAGGCGTATACGTTATCTGATTATGGACCCTTCACATAAGAAACTGGGAAAAAAATTATGACTGGAAATATCTCAAAAATGAAGAGGTGGCGTCGATGGCAGAAATACCATAAGTAGACCTACGCACTTGGTATCCAACACTTTCACCATTTTTTACATATTCGGTTTTAGAATGGGCGTATACGTTATCTGAAAATAAACCCTTTATTTATGAAACTGGGGGAAAAATGGATGAGTGGGCATACCTCAAAAATAGAAGGAATTTAATGTGTAAATAGCTGTGTTGTACAGACGAATTTTTTAATACTTATGAAAATTGTATATTTTTATTTTTCTAAAATATCATATCGTTTGATAACTTTATTTACAGCATTTTAAATTAAAGATGTAAATGCGGAATATAAGTCAAATGACAACAATAAAAAGCAACACATATGGGATAACTTAAGCAAATGGCCAGCATTCATCTTAAAAAGGTAAGTTCGAAGGCAGCTACCCTTAACCGCTTTACGATACTTCTCAAACTGAAACATTGAAAAACCCCATCCTGCCACCAGAAAGCGATGCTACCTATACATATGTCGACATGATGCGATTGGAAGTGAACTTTTACCATCTCATTCCCTAGGTAGAAAAATACATTCATTGTTAGTTGAAATTTTATGCTTGGTAGGCTATTGTGGTCCCAAAGGTAACCGATTTAAATCAGAGTTGTGGATATAATTTTACCCAATACACATTATACAAGTATACACATCAACCCTTAAACTAATTTATACCAAACATTATGTCAAAGGATATAAATTGGTATATATGTATACTAGGGCGGGTTAATTTTTTAGCAAAAACGTAATCTATAGGTGATTTTGAGAAATTTTGCTCAAGAGACCATAGCTCTAAGTCGGATTTGGAGCCCCCCAAAATTTCAAAATAGATATTTTTCAATATATACGTAGAATAATTTAATTAAATTCGTCATAAAATCGGATAGAATTATAGTAGATTTCTCAATGTGGGCTTGTTTGAATGGTATTTTTATCACCTTTCAGAATCTGTATTGATATTAATATTTTTTTTTATTTTTAGTAGAGATATTTGGAATTCTTTGTCGAAAAATAGCCTAAAATGAAGTTTTACCTAATAAGTTCTGAATTATGAAAGCTCAGATAATTTCCAACAACTTTTATTACGATCAATTTTTTTGTTTTCGAACTCCTTTTTGTAGGAAAATCGATCTGAAAAAATTAACATTTTCAAGGTTTCAACAAAAAAACACAATTTTTACATTTTTAATTCAATTTATTTTTAAATATTATTCTCGACCTACAATTTAATGTTTTAACGTGGTAGTATTATATATTTTTTAAGGTCCTTTTTACTTTCCATTCGAGGAGTTTTCTTACGACTTTGTAATGTCACTGCCATAACTCCTTCACGATTCTTTTCTATAACTCGTTTTGAAACACTCGTTAATAATTGTACATGTCTTTCTATTCCTTGTATGTGCATTGGAATTTGTGGATCAGCCAGTGGTGGTTCATCGAAATATAAGTATTCTACCAAGTGATATTATAGGGAATCTGCCGAGTAAATGCTGGTTCAAATAATATATCGTCGTTATTCATATCAACCATATTGCCATAATCGGTAGCATCGAAATTTAAGATATTTTTGTTGTAAACTCTGAGTTTACTTGGATCGTACAATTTTTCTCGATAGTGTAAAATCTTTTTGATAGCTCTATCCCGTATTGCTTTTCGATCATCAAATAACATTGTTAATAATATATTTTCTGAATGTGCGTAATATGAGTTGTTTCGAATTACACCATCTACAATATTACGTAAGTTTGGTTGTAAGTATCGTGTCCAACGTATAAATTTTAATAAAAGTGCACTGCTGTACACAACAGAGTTATAAAACTTCACATTGAAGTACATTGGCACATAAACTGTAATGATATAAACTGCCAAAGTTTTTAAATTGGTCGATGGTGTATTAGTTGTTACGTATAATCGTAGTAATCTACTTGCTTTGGTTAACCAACGAGAATGTGCAATTGGTCCTGGTTTAATGTTAGCTAAATCAACTGGAACAATACCATTCGAAATTGCTTTAGCTATTTGATATAAATATTTAACATCTGTTGATAGTTCGAGCTCATGTTGATGATCCATCATTGCAGGCATATTCTCCAGTGGTATTGGATCAAAATCAGCTACTACCTGAAAAATGAAATGTTTAGATCAATTAAAATGCAATTATTTTATTTCAACTTTATTCCAATCGAAAAAGTTAAATAATGACAATAAATAATGATAATAAATGATTATATTAAATAAAATAAAGTGTTACATACCTGCAATTTCTCACATTCTTGAATAACTTTGAATAACTTTCCACTTGCTGCTCGTGGTCCACTGGTGACTATTTTGTCCAATGCTTGATATAAATGACGAAATGGCAGCAGACATATAAACCAGTGAATTGGTCTATTTAACTGCTTTTCAAATAATCGTAAAACACCATTTTCTGTTCCAGTATATGATGGCTCACTATCACTGCAAATGCCAATTAATTGATCAACTGTTAATGTTTTATTGTTGAAAAATTCATTCAGTTTTCTGTGTTTGGTTTTTGCATCTTCTTGACTACCCAAATTTACATATCCAAGTAACTCATCATAGGGCTCTTTCAGAACAACTAAATGCGGTTCTTTTATCATAGTGGTATGAAATTTGTCATTAATTTTCTCTGTAGTTAATGAGTCATCTTTTCTACCATCGAAAGAGAATGCAGTTATGGAAGAATTTGTATGTCGTGTACGAAGCACTGCATCTCTAGATTTAACTTTTTCTCTAGCCACTTTTGATTTATCCATAATTACAAGATTACCATGAACATCTCTCTGAATTTATATCTTCGAATAAAGCTGTTGCTAAACATGAAGCGACTCTATCTGAAACACCGAGTCTATCACACATCATAGCAAAATTTAAGGCATCGTATCTTTGAGCATAATGACCTCGTCTCATTTGAACAGTTGCTTCTGGAACTTCTGTTGCTGCTTCATTTTCATATTCATCCATGTGTAATTCAGGTGTTTCGTATGTTTGATCATCGGTACCAGTTGTAAGTGTTGGTATTGTTGTAGAGCTACTTCTTCAACGTCTTCCATGTACTCAGGTATGGTGAATTTTCTATCATTATGCTGGTCCATCATAAATTCTTTTAGATGTTCTGGAATCAATCCACACGAGCATTCTGTTGTTTTTAATTTGCAATTACATTTGCCAATATAAAATAATTCGTTTATTGAATCAACAAATGCTTTAAATTCATCTCTTTTGTTTCTATGTTGTACATGTTTCTGGTATTTATCAAGCAAACCAGTTAATTTTTCGAAAACACTATTTCCATTAATGATTTCAATATTTAATTTACACCAAACTTGGATTAATTTATGTGTTACGTGAGGAGTAAAAGTTTTATACGAGAACATTTTGTTTTCAAATTTAGCACGAAAAATGTCACATTTAGTAGGCAAACTAAGATCATTTAAATCACTTGATAAACCAAAAACAACAATATCTTGATGAGGGATATTAGTCAATCTAGACTCAAAACTTGTTGATGTTGTTGCTTCCATTTGCGAAGACACCGCAGACGATGTTGATGGTTCTTGATTATCCATAATAACTTTGATATTATCACTGCACTCTTTGATTGTGTCACACTAAATATAAAAATAAAATAAAATATTGGTATTGTGGTAACCGAGTTTTTATTTAAGTATTTTGGCAAACTGCGTGCACATTGCACGATGAACGATTAAGGAAGAAGGAAAAGCAAGCTTGGCAGCGTTTAGTGTTGGTAAACGTCATTATTTTGTAACGTCATTATTTTGTAACGTCATTATTTTGTAACGTCATTATTCAGTGTTACAAAGTTGTTCAATTGAACAATGCTGCCATTGACGACTTATTCCACAGGTATCAATACAGATTCTGAAAGATGATAGAAATACCATTTGGGGGGCTCCAAATCCGACTTAGAGCTATGGTCTCTTGAGCAAAATTTCTCGAAATCACCTATAGATTATGTTTTTGCTATACGCTTGATCAAAAAAAATCATTCCATACAATTTGACCCGCCCTAATGTATACATATAATCATCTACATCTATATAAGTATATATTTACATTCGAGTACTTAATAGCCTGTTACTAATACATTTAACCTAAATCCTAACACTTTATAGTTCACAAATGGCACATTTTGGGTGATAGGTGTTTTTTTATAACGTTTGTTTGTTTGGACATCCCTGAAAATGTTCACAAAATCATGGTAGAAAAAAAGCTTGAACATACATATAGATTTATATAGATAGTAAAGGACGAACTTCATCAGATGCATTTGCATTTAAAATCATCTTCACAGTCACACTAATGTAGTTTATATGTACGCATTGCGAGACACCAGCAAGGATATAAGGGTGTCTCAATAAGAATGCACTTTTTCATTTTAAAATAAAAACACGTATTTTAGAGATTGTTGTGACTTTTTTATTGAATTGTAAATAAGATATATTCCGATAAACTACGGAATAAAATATCCGTCAAATGGCCCCCACATCTCTGATGACAGGCCATTACTCTTTTCATGAAATTTTCCATAACTTCTTCACAGAGATGTGGCTGTATCTCACCGATGACGCGTTGGATCTAGGATTTGAGCCCAGTAATTATTTCTGGTTTAATCGCATAAACTCGAGATTTCACAAAACCCCAAAGAAAGAAATCACACGGCGTTGAATCGCATGATCTTGGTGGCCAGTTGACATCAGAATTTATTGAGATAATTTGTTCTGGAAATCGTTGTTGCAACAAAGCGATTGTTTTATGCCCGGTGTGGCAGGTGGCGTCGATTTGCGAAACCACATATCGTAAAGATCCATGCCGTCCAGTTGAGGCCACAAGAACTCTATTATCATGGTCCTGTAGCGAATTCCGTTCACAGTCACTGCAATTTCGGGCTTATGTTCAAAAAGGAAAAGCCAAATCACGCTGCCTCTCGACTTGGTTCGAACTTAATCGTCGACAAGCGATTTAATTTTGAACTGGTAGATGAATTTGTCTACCTTGGATCCGCCGTGAACAAGGACAAGAGCGTCAACCTGGAGATAAATAGGAGAATTGTGCTTGCAAATAGATGCTATTTTGGACTCAGCAAGCAGTTTACGAACAAAGCCCTCTCTCGACGGACAAAAGTCCAGTTATAGCAGACTCTCATTTTACCTGTCTTGACATATGGCTCCGAAACTTGGGTCATATCTCAAGCGAATGAAAAACACCTGGGAGTATTTGAAAGAAAAATTATCCGTAAAATATATGGTCCTGTTAATGAAAACGGCGGGTACCGATGTCGTTAGGACCAGAAGCAAAATAATTTGTATTTTGGCGTGGACATAGCTAGACGAAGTAAATTAGGCCAATTGTGTCCAATGGCCAATGGATGAAAATGAGCCAGCGCGAAAGGTTTACGATAACGTACCCGATGGAAGCAGAAAAAGAGGACGACTAATACGACAGTTGGAGAGATATGTTAAAATTTGTTTAATTTATTTGTTTGTTTAGTTAATATGTGTGAGGCATCTGACCTCATGAGGTTGTAAAATAGCAACTAAAATTAAAGTAAAGTAAAGTTCTTTAGTAACACGCCCAATTTTTAATAATCGGAATAAACATATGTGACAGCTGCCAAATTTCAGAGTTGCCACTTGCACAAAAATGTACACTAAATTTAAAAAGTGAAATCTTACTGAGACACCCTTTATATACATATTTGTATCTGCACTTGTTTACTTTTAGATGTATTAACATCTATAGCGGCGTATAGGGACTAAATCTATCAAAGTCAAAATCTGCTAAAACCAGATTTTATGCTGCTGCTAAAACCATCGCAGTCGACGTTATGGTGGCATACGAATACGTCAGCTACTCCGGACAAAGTATGTGTGATGTTGTGTGTTTGGTTGTTTTTATTTTAGGTACCCCCCCTACACCCACCACCAACACAAACACTCCACGTCACAGCAAGCACAAATAAATCACCAACATATCAGTAGTAGTATTAGTTGTTGTTGTTGTTGTTGGTGTTGTTGTTTTTTTATTATAGTGAAAGGTAAGTCCAATAAAATGTGGGTGCGGAGCACTCTCAGAGCAAAGAGAGTAATGACGTAGTATACGTATATAAAAATGAGATAGCAAGAGAGCAACGACAATTTTGTGAACTTGAGTAGCGTAGGTACGAATATAACATTGTATGTATGTATATACAAGTGTCTGTTGCTTTGCATTCTTTTACTTTTGTGGGAATAAAACAAAAAGTATTGAGCAAGAAAATAATGACACATGTGCTTGCACTGGGTCTTTAAATAATTTTAAGTATTAATATTAGTGGTCTTCATGAAAGCTCGAAAGAACCTCGTAAACTCGAAAACATCGTAAACTTGCACAGCAAACGTCAAAACAAACAAATTTCCTATACAAAGCGACTTGCTCAAAAGTGGAAAGTTTTCGAGGCAAATTTGCTGCGCAAACGTGGGATGGAGAAACATATAAACTTTTGACATTTCGTTGTCATCTGAGTAGGATGGATAAATAAGGTGATAGCACTAGAACAGTAGAAAAAGTACACATACATAATACTTGAAATTGCTACTGCTACCACCTTATGTATCCATCTTGGTCAGCTGATATGGTTTTGAGCACAACTACGCTGAGCAACTTTACCTGGTGCCTCATGCAACGGTGCGAGGGAAACTTGCGCTGAGCAAAAGTTCTCGGCTTTCACGTTTGCATGAATGGCGCAATTATTTAACTGTAACGTCATCATATGATTGAACGCTGTTTTTAACTTTAAAACCTAAACTAAATACAAATAGTTGTCTCGTGATTCGTGATAGTCGTTGTAAAATTTTGTATTTTATTTTTAATAAAAATAATACACTATTAAACAAGTTGTTGAATTCGTTTAATTGATATTTCATAAAATATGTTCACTCTTTGATTCCGATTCCAAAACCTAGACTACTTAATTTTTTAAATTTTATTTCTATTCAATAATATATCTGTGCCGAAAAGGAAAAACGATTTATGTGCATTTCCAAATTTGTTAGGTGAGCATCTTTAGGTGGTATTTTTCATGTGAAGTTCTTCCTGATAAATATAAAAATTAAGCACAAAGAGGATCTGACGGTAATTGTGACTCTAGTGGTCATCGTAGTACGCTTAGTCAAGCTTTTCTTAAGAGAAAAGTATTTAGAGCTCATTTGGTGCAAAACTATTTATTTTGACACGAAAACATTTCGTGTGCTGCTTTGTCTAATAGTTGGCCGCAAAACTTGAAAATTTCCCCACAAATATAAAACTTTTATCGTTACAGATATTTCTTTCATTTTAATCAAACATTAATTTAAAATAATTTATTAAATAGAGAACCCCTTTTATTATAAACGAAAAGATATACACCCAATGGTTGGGTGCAATAAACTAAAGAAATGTTAATGCAAATGTTTTTAATTTAATGTGGTTTGTTGCGAACATTTTTCAGTTCTCGCAAATGATTTTAATCATTTATCATCAAGAAAATTGTGTTTTATTCAACAAATATTTAAGTGCTGCTAGTACATTCGACAAACATCAATACTTTCCCATAAACGTCAATATATATTTTAACGAATTTTCTTATTCGTCCATTTTGCGCTGTTTTATTCCCAATAATAAAACAAGGTTCGTTTTAAATTATGATGATTACAACAGTTTAAATTCTTTTTATATTACATACTTCTATACTCGGAGTACAACAGTTTACTTTATTTGCACCACTTTACAATAAGTCTAATGTTTTACTATCACATCGCGTTGCTTACTTTCCGGCGGTTAATCACAAACTGACTCTCCGTTCCAAAGACCTCAGGTATTTATACGAACTTACCATACTCAAATGTAGTTATCTTTAGCGAATTCAAGAATCTTCTAGTCGTTGTTGTTAGTTATCTTTCTACTGATTTATGAATCCACCTCGGGAATAACGTGGATTCATCTCGACTAGTGGAGAATTATCTTAACTGAGGCGAATTCATGCTACTGGTTTAGCGAGCTGGTATGTTGTTACAATGCATACTTTCAGGCGCAGCATTAATCGGTCTGTTATTTACATAATGTTAGTCTGGTCATTAAGAGTAAGTAAAAACTTTTACTGAGTCGTAACAATATTTTTAATTTTTTTCTAATAGAAATTGAAATAATGATTTAAGAGCGTAATACATTAAATGTTGAATACGCCAATCTCATGACAATCGTTTAGTTTTTAAAACAACATTCTATGAATGAACTGACTTTCAATGAAAATACCCTTCGGAACCGGTGTAAAACTTTCATAGCTCACTGGTTATCAGAAGCTCTTCCCAATCCCTTCATGGGATGTAAAAAAACATATTTTACGAAAAAAAACATATTTTACGAAAAATTCCACTGTAAGTCACCTAACAAAAAAAAACTGTAAAGTAATATCTATAAAATAAAAGATCAGTATAAATTTGGGTATTTAATAAAGAATTTATTTATTACATTTTCCTTATAACTCATGTAATTCTACGTCGTTAGCAAACAATGTCCAGCATATGTCAGCTATAGGTGAATTAATACTCTACCATTTATAGTGTTTTCTACTAGGTGTACAAGTTTGATGAAATCGTTCACTATGTTCATCGGACTCTTATGCCAACTGATGCTCAAAATCATAGACCAATACATACATAGATAATTTTATTCGCTCCATGAATTAAACGTCATAGGTACGGTGAAAGGAAAACATTGGATGGCGCAAAACATGGGTTCAATAATACCAGATAGTTCCAATAGTATACAACGTTCAACAAAGGTACAACAACCGAATTTCGTATTTTTGTAGCAAACTAGTTGTATTAAATACAATACAAATGTACACCAACGATAAAAGTCAACAAAAAAGTGAAAAACACATTTAAATTTTTCAGTTCCACACCAAAACGACAGGAAAAGTTAAGTGAACATTTTTGTAACTCCACCTGGTGTAAGCTACTTTTAAATTTAATCGCTCTCATTTCCACAAACTTACGATGAAGAGTGTGGAAGGATATGTCAGATGAGAGAATAAAAGTATCTATGTACGTATTGATCTATGTGCTCAAAATAATCCATATGAGAATTCTAAAAATGAATTTTTGTTGACATACAGTGTATCACAAAAATAAGTATAGACGTTGTAATTTCGACGAATATGATATTTTTTCGTACTCTGCTCTTTCGCACTCCAGTTTCCATACTAGTTGTCAACACTCGCTACGATATTCGTTACAAAAGCAATAATTTCAACCGTTCAATATGATCCCGTTAATATTTGTGCCGAGATTTCTTAGAAAATTCCAATATTGTTCCATTTGGTAATTGACTTTAATCAAGGAAGTTTATCTTTTTATGGATTCAAACGAATCTGTACAAGCTACAAACTCCACAAAATAAGTCTGAGTAATTAAAATCAATTTTTGCTGCTTAGGCACAACGAGGCATAGAAATGTCTCAGGATTTGAAGAATCTGATAATAAAATTGTACAAATACAATAATTCTCTAAGAAAGATTGGCGGCATTGTAGACAAAAGTAGTGCTACTCAGTAAAAAGTACTAGAAAACTTTAAGTTTGAGGGCTCTATGAAAAATAAGACGAGTTCGGAGCACCCGAAAGTGTTTAACAGCCAAGAAGAAAAGATTATAGTAAGAAAAGTTACGGCAAACCCAAAGAAAGGGGCACCAAAAATACAAGCAGAAATTGAAAAAGAAGCTGGAAAATCGTTCCATTCAGAAACTATTTGCCGTGTGTTGCACACACCTGAATATCGTGGCAGAAGTATTAGAAAAAAGCGATTCATTAGTCATATAAACCGTCAAAAGAGAGTAAATTCCACAAAAGGGTATATAAACCACCCCAATAACGTTCTGGAGCACTATTATTATTTCTGGTGAAAAAAAAAAAATCATGGATCTGATGGCCGTGATAAAGTTTAGAAAAAGCCCAATTCATGGATATGCCAGTCTTGCACTTTGGCTTTTCTAAATTTACTTTTCATTGGGTTCAAAACTACAATATGTAATACAAAGGCTCCACCTAGAAAACTTCCCTTTAAACCAAACCAGAAGTACCCAATATAGTCGATAATATATAATGGGTTGTAATAAAGTAGTTAAGTTGTTTAAATTTTTTTCATTTAGCCCCCATCCCGCAACGTGCGATAAGGAACTTCGTTCCAAAAAACGTTAACACATACATACATATGGGCATTTCCATTTTGACGTTACGTGACATTTGTACGAAAAAATATTTAAAAAAATATGAAAAAGTTATATAAGTTTTTTTTTATATTTGCGTAGTAATTAAGTAACACTTTATTCATTAAAGAAATTGAGAACAATCGACACGGATGATTCAAAAATAGAAGCAAAAATATGAGCTGGAGTGACGTTATAAAACACAGAAGGGGGTGTTTGACTTGGATTACAAAATTGCAAAACTGCGAATTTAGCAACACTTTTTTTATGAAACTTTTTTTAGTAGCATTTAAATCAAATAAGTTTCTTTTCCAAGTTATAAAATTTAAAAATATTTTCTAAGTTTTTTTTTTAATTTACCGTAGTATCTGACGTGACGTTACACGATGTTACGTTACTTAAATTTCCACTGGAAAATTTTTAGTTAAAATTATTATTTAAAAATGACTTAACGCAAATAAAACATGCATTTTAGCTTTCATATGTATATTTTAACTTTTATGATATATTTCGCTTGTTGAAAAGACATTTTAAGCGAAAAATGTTTTTTTTTTGTAAAATAATGATTAGGAGAACAAGATAAGATAGTAGATAGTTATAAAAAAAATAATATAAAGGTCTTAAGTTATTGTTCTAGTTGAAAATGCAGTTTGAGCTGCATTTATTAACACGTCTTCCACTTTCGAAGATTCGAATTGCATAATTACTCTTATGGCCAGTTTCACAGTTGAAAATTCTCCATTTAAATATAGTTTAAATGTCCGACGCTTGTCATTTAAATGTTATATAATATGAAAAATGTCTGTGAGCTTTTAGGGTAGGGCCACACTAGCTTTTTTTTAACGCGGCGTTTTGAAAAGCTCTAACGCCAAAAAAAAAAGCTCAACGCCGCGTATGCTTGGGGGTGCCACACTAGCGTTGTGTCAACGCGCGTTTTCGAACCGTGATTCTTTTTTTTGTACAGTGGTTTCAAGAACAGTAAATTGATTCTTTTCGTATAGTGTTGTTAAAGACAATGGAAGAAACAGACGTTGCTAACTCAGCATCCATCTTTTTTTTTTTTTTTTTTTTTTAATCGAGCGGACCCATCGCCGCCGCTCTTACCCGCCCCTACCGACCGAGAGGGCCACGTCCCCATAACGTGAGGACAGCAAACACATTATAGACCGGTCTATAACGGGAGAGCAAGGATCATAAGTTCACACGTTACAACCAACTACAGAAATTCTTCACCAGTTGGTATTACACTAACATAAATAAGTATAAAAGCACATCACGAGATATTAACATAACAGACTTCATAATATATAATAATTACGAGCAAAACGAAAACCAAATTATAAATCAGACCAGATAGTAAGGATAAAGTAAATTAAATTTACATATGTATGTTAATGAATATACAGCACTAATGCAATCGGTTCAAATGACAAATTCCCAACTACCTGTGAAGTCAATAAACTGATATAGCTCATTAAAGTCACGACACATTCTCCTAACTGGATCAAAGGACGCATAATTCGAACGCAGAAACTCGATGTGACTGAGTTTATAGTATATAGTACCTCGTGGGACTCAATGGGACATTTATGAAAATCTTAGATAACAGAAATTCAGAACATATACATCCATCAATTATCTTCAAAACTGTAATAGAGTTTATCATGGTACGTCTACTACTAAGAGTCGGCAATCTAATCAATGCTAGTCTACTGCTATTCGAAGGAAGTTTATGGTTCGGGTTCCATTGAAGATTTCTGAGACAAAAAATGAGAAACTGTTTCTGGACCGATTCAATCATATTAGCATACAAATTGTACTGGGGGTCCCAAAGCAACAGATCCATATTCGAGAATAGGGCGGACTAGTGAAGTAAAAAGATTTTTCGTAACGTAGGGATCTGAAAATTCCCTTGCCCAACGTTTAATAAAGTTCAGAACGCCATAAGCCTTGTTCACCATCGTAATTATGTGGGAGTTGAAATTCAATTTTCTGTCCAAGAGAACACCAAGATCAACAAATGAATCCACCGATTCAAGAACATTGTCACCTAAAATGTATTTTGCCGAAAATAATGATGACCTAGAGAACAGCATATGCTTACATTTCGTAAAATTAAGCTCCATCAAATTGGTTTCGCACCACGTCTGGAAAGTAGACAAATCCCTCTGAAGTAAAGTATATTGACAAGGATCCTTGTAAGAAAAATAGATCTTCACGTTATCAGCGTACATTAACAATTTAGAGTGCATTATGGAGACGGGTAAGTCGTTAAGGAATAACAAAAATAGAACCGACCCAAGATGACTGCCC
Source organism: Phaonia tiefii (assembly GCA_963931995.1). NCBI lineage: Eukaryota > Metazoa > Arthropoda > Insecta > Diptera > Muscidae > Phaonia > Phaonia tiefii. Next base: position 134,035,906 of record OZ008371.1, read on the forward strand.
TGAGGCACCCCAGATGACACAAAAATAGATCTTGAGAATGATCGACCAAATGATACCATCTGTTCATTAAATAAGAACTAATCCAATTCAGCATGTTACAATTAAAACCCATTGCCCCTAATTTATATAATAACAAATTGTGGTTAACTTTATCAAAAGCCTTACTAAAATCGGTAAAAATCACATCAGTTTGATCTCCATTAATAAAGCCGTCAATAATAGAAGAGGAAAACTGAAGCAAATTAGTCACGGTGGAACGACCCTTCCGAAAGCCATGTTGACATGGATCTAAAATAGAGGAAACCTGATGAGAAATTACCTCTGTGACTAACTTCTCAAAAAGTTTAGGAATGCCACTCAATTTTGCAATTCCCCTATAATTTGCAACATTTACTAAACTACCAGATTTGTGGAGAGGGATTATATAAGAGCTCTTCCACTGTGCAGGAAAATGACCGAACGTCAACGAAGCGTTAAATAAGAGAGTCAACGGTAAGCTGAGAGAATTCGAGCAGTATTTCAACATAGAGTCCGGGATACCATCAGGACCAGCTTTATTCGAGGCTTTCAAGCTGATTAAGTTATCTAGCAACCACGAAGAATTTACGACAGGTGCATAAAACGGAATGGTAGAGCGGACAGTGTACGGGTATGATTTGGAAACATCATAGGCTCGGGTGGAATAAATAGATGCGAAAAAATCGGCGAAACAATTAGCAATAGACTCTTCATCTGAATATTCAATACCGTTCATTTTGATCCTACAAGGTGTGGAAGACGAATTACGCTTCAAGTTAACAAATCTAAAGAATGATTTGGGGTTCCGTTTAAAATTAGCCTTCAACCTATCCAAATATAATCTGTAACTCTCACGAGATTTAGAGTTGTATCTACTCCTAGCAACAATATACCTAGCATAGTCTGCTAGCAGTCCAGATTTTTTATACTTTTTCGAACATCTATTCCTTACATTCTTGAGACTATTTAGAGCCCTTGAGGACCATGGGGGACCAGTATTACCCATTATTGGCCTCTTGGGTACAGACTTAGAAATATATCCATTAATAATATTATAGAAATCATCCAGGGCGATTTCAAATTCAAAAGAATTATCACACTGACAAATACTATGCCAGTCGGTATCAAAGATAAGATTATTCAAAAGTATAAAGTTCGCACGCGAAAAGCATAGGCCAACATAGGACGAAGAGCAATTGCAACCAACCTGCATGGTATCATATGTATAATTAATTCCCAGCGTTGGATGGTAACTATCCTCAGGAGAAATTAACGAATCAATTCGAGAAATATCAAAGTTGTTAGAATCATCCACTAAAACTAGATCAAGGACTCGATTCGTAGAATTGGGAATGTCGTTCAATTGAATCAACCCAAGTTCGGAAATATGCGCAACAAAATCAGATGACCAATCACATGGTGTCAATGGAGTCAGAGAATTAGTATCGGGTAAAGACACCCATGTCACAGACGGCAAGTTAAAGTCACCCAATACTAAAATACGGTCCTTTCTACTGGCTAACGCAATAACTTTTGCAATAGCGTCAATATGCACTTGATATACCTCAAAGCATGAAGATGGCGGAATATAAGAACACGTGACAAACAATTTCAAATCGCCTAAATTAATGGACACCACAATAAACTCAAGATCGTCAATGTCATCAACTGTAACCAACTCAGAAGATAAAGAATTCTCAATTGAGATTAAAACACCACCACCAATTTTACCAACACGATCTTTTCTATAAACTACGTACTTATTGCAGAACAACTCAGAATTAAAAACATTAGGTTTAAGCCATGTCTCAGAAAATGCAATGACATCAAACTCAAAACCTAAGCTATCAACAAATAATCTGGACAATTTAGTATTCAAACCGCGAACATTCTGATACGCCAAATTCAAACTCCCAATTAGTTTTTTGGAGCTGGCTTATCTCCAGACGGTAATCTAGCAAAATTATCACGCCTACCATTATCACGATACTCAAATTCCCTTACGAATGTTCTGTGAGGCCAAAATTCCGAATCCACCAGTCTGACAAATAGATCATCCGGTGCAATATGGTACTAAACTAGTGTGTACAAATTGAAATAAACAAAACTGAAACCAAATATCACAAGAAAATAGTTGTTACAATAACAACTAATGCTAAATTACAACAACAATTGTAAAATAAGAGAGAATCACTAAATGAGTGTGAGAATGAGCTGTCAAAAACGCGGCGTTGTGTAAACACAACGCCCTGTTTTTCTACAACGCGGCGTTGCAGTAGACAACGCCGAAATCCTGCGTTAAAAAACGCCAGTGTGTTCCGTCCCATTTGATTGTGTGTACTTTTACGAAATCTCTCGCAACGCCGCGTTGAAAAAACGCTAGTGTGGCCCTAGCCTTAAATTAAGCTTTTAAATGACGAGTGTGAAATTCGCCCTTAGAAATGTGAATTGTAAAACATGAATTAATTTTGAATACTTCTCTTTAATAATACAGTTAAAAAAAAAACTGGTGGATAACTTTTAATTTTTCGGTTAGGGTGGAAATGCCCATATGTGTGTTTTAGCGATTTTTCAATTGAAAAATGCTAGTTTAACGGATTTTAAGTGATGCCGTATGAGAGACATGCATTGGTTAAAGCCTCCTATGAAGGTAAAAAATTTATTATTTTTGCGATTGGACGCACTGTTTCCGAGTTATAACTTTTTTTTAATTTAGCGATTTACTAATTTGGCGATTTTGAAAGAACAAAATGCAAACGAATTGGACCACTTTGTGAGAAACCCTTAGAAACCCGTAAGAATGTCTTCTTTTTTCGATTTGACGCTCCGTTTACGAGCTATAGAAATTTGCTCACATTTTCGATCAAAAAATGGGCACGAAATACGAACTCTGGTTATAAATAATAATAATTTTGTTTATATTTAAATATAAAATATACAATTTAAATAAAAAATTATGTTTTTTACATTTTTTTTTCTATAAAATTCATAATGGGTTAAAGCATCACTAAACGGTTGTGACAGTCATTAAATTCAAGTAATTAGTTGAGCATACCAATATATTATTTGGTACAGTCGAAATAATTTTTAAAATTTTCAACAATTTTTAAAATTTTCAAAATCGAACAAATAGAATATTCACCACCACAGGATAATTTGTTTCCTACATCTAAAACTCGATTTATAAATCACATTTATTTCTTGTTACTGTGGCTTCAACTAAATATTTCAGTTCTTGCAACCAAAACTGAAATACAAATCAATTGATCTGCACAAGATTTAGTGATACAGAACACAATTATTGGTAATCACAACTGAATTATGTGATAGTCCAAGGATCCGCCAAATTTTAGTTGGCTGTAAATATAGTTGTGACAACGAATCTCTTCTCTGTGTGTATATACTGCGGTATATGTTGATTGCCGGTAGCATTTGCACCTCTCGTCGCACATTTGTGTGTGTGTGCACTTACTACACAGTTACTTATTTAATTAATTCACATTCTGTTCAACAACAATAATAACTACAAGTGTGGATTACATGCTTGTAAATATTTGAATATCAACATCGAAATTGTTACGATGATGATCATCATTACCATCATCAACAAAAATTATGAATGGTTTTTGCTGATGAACTTTATGCAGTAGCATAATGTATTATCCTTTGGGGTTAAGAGAGTGTAATTGTGTATGTGCTATTTAATTTATAAATTACACACAGCATTGCTCTTTTGGAGTGTTTCAATCTCCTTAATCAAATTAACTGATTAATAATTTTTGGTTTTATTACTTGAAACGCATTTTGGTGAGTAATTTGTATTCAGAACTAAAGTGCAACTGGAAATATGATAAATGGAATATCTATGGAATTGTGGACAACTAGTTTTGGCCACTTTGCTGTAGTAATACTTTAATGAGTTTTATATAAATAAATATATCTTTAAGTGTATTAAATTTAGTGTAATTTAAAAATCAAGGAATTACAAGTATTGTATTGTGCTTCAGGTATTTCAAATACATAAAGTCATCGTAGACTGAGCAAGTAAATCTGAATTAGTTTTTAAGTAATAACGTATTGCTACTAATTTATTAATTGCCCTGTTTTCTTGCGTTATTTTATTTGTCGTTAATAAACCAAAGTTATTTTAAATGTCGACAGTGGCAATATTAGTTTTAGTTAGTACGGTAGCAAATTTAAAAATAAATAAATATGTTCCCACTGCACCAATGTGGAGAGTTAATACAATCAATGAAATGTGCGCTTTCTACTTCTACAGTTAGGTTTCTTGAGTTTCGTGACTAATTACTCGATAGTGTTGCCGTCACTAAGAGAAGTACAAAACTTAATACAAAACCTAACATTTCCAAAATAACAGCCAAAGTCACGATGTCGAAAGAAAGCCTAAGCGAACGACAGCAATGCACTCACTTTCGCTTCAAACTTTCGCATGCAAACGTGAAAGCCGAGAACTTTTGCTCAGCGCAAGTTTCCCTCGCACCGTTGCATGAGGCACCAGGTAAAGTTGCTCAGCGTAGTTGTGCTCAAAACCATATCAACGGACCAAGATGGATACAGAAGGTGGTAGCAGTAGCAATTGCATGTATTATGTATGTGTACTTTTTCTACTGTTCTAGTGCTATCACCTTATTTATCCATCCTAGTCAGATGACAACGAAATGTCAAAAGTTTACACGTTTCTCCATCCCACGTTTGCGTAGCAAATTTGCCTCGAAAACTTTCCACTTTTGAGCAAGTCGCTTTGTATAGGAAATTTGTTTGTTTTGACGTTTGCTGTGCAAGTTTACGATGTTTTCGAGTTTACGAGGTTCTTTCGAGCTTTCATGAAGACCTCTACTCAGCGATGCCAACTTGGTGCTTTTCGCACTATTTATGGTGCTTTTTAGACCCTCCAAAACGCGAAAATAGGGTCCATAGTGCCAAAAGGAAAAAAAGCGCTATGCGTACGCTTTTCATGTTTTCCGTTGGTGCTTTTAGCGCTTTTTGGCTTTTCAAATGTGGCAACGTGTATACATTCGAATATTTATTGCTATTGCAAGTTTTTACCATAGAGTAAATATGAAGTAGAGCCGCCATTTGTCTCATCTGACGTTTCCTTTCACACTCTTCGTGGTGCGGTCGGTGTGATAGAGAGATGTTTGACGAAAAGTGACATACACCAGGTGGGATTAAAATAACTTCTTGCTTTAATTTTTCATGTCGTTTTGGTGAAAACTGTGAAATTTAAATGTGTTTTACACTTTTTTATTGACTGTTATTGTTAGCATACATTTGTGTTGTATTTAACACAATAATTTTAACACACAAAACGAAATGCCGTTGTTGTTATTTTGTTCGTTGTTTTGAACCATTGCCTCTATCTAGTATTAGTAAAGCAATTCTTTTCAACATCAAACGTATACATCACACGAGGACAAATGTCAGAAATTTGGTGAGTGAAAGATTTTCTCTACCCCTATTTACTCTATGGTTTTTACATATATACATATGTATGTAAGTCTCTTTCATTCCTTCAGTCTGTCTTAAGCACCCCATATACTCGTACTGCTACTGCTATGGTATAATTATTTATATGGTATAAGACGAGTTGTTGTAATTTGAATACATGTTTGTTGTTTTAACAGCACTGACGAAATGTCATCCTCTTGTGCTTTTATGTTTTCACCGAAAGAACAAATGAAAAAAAGTTTTAATTATTTAAAAGATCCTATTGAAAATTGTTTAGACGAATTGTGCTATCTTGGGCATAGTTTTGAAAAAGCGTGCAAGGATTCACTGATTTCAGAACACGAAAAGAAAGGAATGAAGGAAAAATGTATTATATTCACTAAACATCTTATATACGAAACCCGATGTAAACTTCCAACCAACTTTGGAACACTACAAAAAATATCATTGTTTAGTGTAAATACCATTCTCTATAACAGCAATAGAGACGAAATACTGGCATTTATTAAATAGTATATTAGAGAAGCGGATGTCATTTCTAATATGGAACTAAGTATTGATAAAATTAGAAACTGTGTATGGAAGAACAAATATCGAACAGATCTTTTTTGGATAGAACTAAATGAGTTCAAAGATTCCGTAGGGCAAAATCCATTTCGAGAACAGTATTTAGTTTTAAAAAATGTATTCTATTGAAAATTTAGTCATTTTGAGTAGAAATAAAGCCAAACGCTTTTTACGCTTTTTTAAGGAAATTTTTACCCTTTTTTACGCTTTTCTGGTTTTTAATTACGCCTTTAGCTCACAAAATGTTGGCAACACTGCCTCTACTATCTTTCGACTTGTCGTTCGCATGGCCTTACGTGTTGTAAACAGAAGCGTTTAACCATTGTCAAATGACAAAGCTACCAGATCAAAAATTCCAAAAAAAAAAGGTTAATATCAAAAACAAATCGCTATATTCGTGAAAAAACGCTACAATTTTTAAAATAGTTACAAACAAGTACATCTCTGTACCACTCAGCTGGAAAAAACTGACAGCAGAATGTAAAGCAAAACAAACAAAAGAATCATATGCAAACAAACCAAAAATTTTGTAATTAAGGGTGGGTTTCTGACATAAGTTTGCAATAAATGATGAATTTATTTGCTTGTTTTTATTGTTTATTACTATTTGTTTATTATTGTTTTTTATTTATTTGACAAGAGGTTCTTAATAAAATACTGCCATTATTTTTCCACTGCTCCTCTGTGGATAGTTTTGAGCCTCCAAAGACTGTCGTTCCACTAACGAACTGGGGATTCTCCTCCATATATCTCACGAATGTTTGCAGCTGCAGCAACGTTGACTTTTTATGCTCAAATAGATAAACATATGTACAAAAAATAATTACTCTAATAAAACAGAAATGATTAATCGTTTACTTACCATTTATTTTCCATTTTGTTGAATATTTTATAAGAATTTTAAATTCAATTGTGTTTTTTTTGGCACTACATGAAAACAAAAACACAAGTGAGTGTTTTTGACATTTGTGTTCGCACAGATGACAGCAAAAATAATTACTGGCTACCGATTTTGTACTGAAATGTTTACGTTTCGTTCGCATTGATTTTCATTCGACTTGTCATTCTGATGAGTGTTACTGACTTCGAAATCAGCTGTTTGTCGCTTAGAAGGCATGCAAACGTTAACGTTCGACATGGTGACTTTGGCTGTAAGTCTTTACTTAATAACAATAACAATGTCTGCTGTCAAGCGTTTGAAATCAGGCTGAATCAGATATGCGCAGTAAATATATTTACAGCCAACTAAAATTTGGCGGTTCCTTGGACTATCACATTATTCAGTTGTGATTACCAATAATCGTGTTCTTTATCACCAAATGATCTGGATATCAATAGATTTGTAATTCAGTTTTGGTTGCAAGAACTGAAAATTTAGTTGAAGCCACAGCAATAATAAATAAATGTGATCTGCCAATCGAGTTTTAGTTCTAGCAATCAAATTATCCTGCAGTGGTGAATATTCCATTAGTTGGATGAACAAAAAATGTAAAAACTAATTCGGTTGTACCAAATAATATATTGGTATGCTCAACTAAAGTAATTACTTGAATTTAATGGCTGCCACAACCATTTGGTGATGCTTTAACCCATTATGAATTTTATAGAAAAAAGTAAAAAAAAATATTTGTTATTAAAATTGTGTATTTTATATTTAAATATTAACAAAATTATTATTATTTATAACCAGTGTTCGTATTTCGTGCCCATTTTCGATCGAAAATATGAAAAAAATTCTATATCTCGAAAACGGAGCGTCCAATCGAAAAAAATAACAAATTTTTACTTGTTTCTAAGGGTTTCTCACAAAGTGTTCCCATTCGCATGAAATAATTTTTTTCAAAAAATCTCCAAAATAAGAAAATCGCTAAAATAAAAAAATGGCTATAACACGAAATGGGTGCGTCCAATCGCAAAAATAATAAATTTTGTACCTCCACAGGAGGCTGTTTCCAATGGATGTCTTTACCACGGCATTACATTTTTTAAACAAATCGCAAATACTAAATTTTTTCGAATAAAAATCGCTAAACCGTCATTATATATGGGTATTTCCACAGAAAGTGCCACCCTATGTCACATCACGTCACGAATTGCTTACATTTAAGGACCATGTAGTTCGATTGATTTCTGTTCTTTTACTACATACTGAATTTAAGTAGCTCTATATTTAGTAATAGATTAGACGACAATAAAACTAACTGCCCCTAAAATATAGGCAATTATCGAGGACGTCGTGATGCAACAGAAAGTGGACCTTTCTGTGGAAATGCCCATATACATATATTTCGCAAACGGATGTAAATCGCTAAAATAAAAAAGTATCTATAACTTGGAAACTGTGCGTCCAACCGCAAAAGCAAGAAATTTGTTACCTCCAAAGGAGGCTTTAACCAATGGATGCTTCTCATACGGCATCACTGAAAACCCGTTAAACTAACAGTTTTCAAATAAAAAATCGCTAAAACTCACATATGTATGTATGTATGTCCGAGTTATAGCCATTTTCTATTTCAGTGTTTTTCATAATTTGAAGATTTTTTGATCAAAATGTCTTCCATACGATGGACCACTTTATGAAAAATCCTTAGAAACTCGTAACAAATAGTTTTGTTTGGACGCTCCGTTTCCGAGATATTAGCATAGGGTCGTTTTAGCGATTTTTGATGCCAGAAATTTTAGTTTTAGCGATTTTTAAGTGATGCCGTATTGAAGACATCCATAGATGAAAGCCTCTGAAGTAGGTAAAATATTTATTATTTTTGCGATTGGACGCACCGTTTCCGAGATATAGCCATTTTTTTGTTTTAGCGATTTTCTTATTTTGGCGATTTTTTTTTTTTTAATTATTTCATGCGAATTCGAACACTTTGTGAAAAACCCTTAGGAACCCATAAAAAATCGTTACTTTTTCGATTGGACGCTTCGTTTTAGAGATACAGACAGTTTTTCTAAATTTTTCATATTTTCGACCAAAAATGGGGATGGGTTACCCTGGATATTATATGTATGTTTAAGTTAATTTGTGTCATCCAGAATAATAGTTCCTCCAGCCAAGTGTCCACAATTGTTTGCATGTGTTTGTGAAAGCGTCAATATTGAAAGTCTCACTTCACCTCATTTTATGATAATATGTATTCTTCGCTGGCTGATATCTATAAGTATACACTTTATTGTTTTTTCACAACTTTGTTTATCACTTTCTGTTTAAAATGTTAGTTTTTCTGTAAAGTCCTCGTGTAACATTCAAATATATGTATGTAGTTTCTCTTTACCACCAAAGCCTGTTATGAAAAATCGAATACATAACTTTGAAACAAGTGTTTTTGTAACAGAAACTAAATTATAATTACAGTAACTAATATTTGAACACGAATTCTAATGTTGTACTTTTTTTTAGTTGAATCTTCCATTTCAGATGAATGAGGTTTTTAAAATACTCAAATTGGTTAATAGAACTAAAATTCGGTAGTAGCAACTTACATTTAGTAAGACCGATTTTTAATCTATCAATAACATCGACAAATAATTCTGATTTTTAACATTTACGAATTCTGATTAAAATATAGACTTTATCATGGAATTTCTAAATCAATTCCAACTAATCTTTCCCTGTATATGTGCTATTTAAATCCATAGACTAATACTTATAGTAGACCCAATAGTTCTCCCACCAAATTTATGACACTCTAAATTTTGACAACGAACCAAACAATGGCATTTGTTTAACAACAAGATGTATTTAGTAAGGCGATACCATAAACAATACTGATTGCCTTTATTTCATTCAGTTGGCCAACGAAAATTATCCAATGTTGTTTAAACAATTGTGTTTGCATTGTTGAAAATGAAAACAGATTTTTACAGTTTTATTTTCATTTTAATCAGCTCAAATTAAAATCGAAGTTTGTTACAACATATACTGCTCCAACCACCGTATTGAATACATCTTGCTGAACAGGGACACAAATTGTTTATTTGTTTTGGGTTTGTCGTTTGTTCTTTAAGGAGCCCTTACCCACCGTTTACACATGCAAGTAAATTGTTGCAAGTTGAGAATAGGTATTATCATCGAAAATTTCGAAAATAATTGAAAACACAATCCAATATTAGTAGTGTCTACACGGTCAAGTGAAAGTTTATTTCACAAACGTCGTCGAAAACAAAAGTCATCGCCAAATTAGCTGTTCATCACGAATTAGAGAAATTCCAGTATTGCCATGTATTCAACATCTGGAAAAAAAGTCGGTGTTAATATGTTTTTTTCTTCTAAAACTTTCTAAAATTTACTAAAACTTATGAAATTCATATTTTTAATTATCATCAACATATTTCATATTTTTTTGAACAAATGTACACAAAATTTATAATAATTACAGTTATTATTTCACCAAATACCAATAAATTGGTACAATCTTATTACTAGGTAACACTGCTTATCATTTTGACATTTACTTGCTGCAAGTGCCAAATATTTACTGCCTTAGAAATTTTGAAGGCAGTTGAGCTGCAAGTCGATGAAGTGCGATTGTATTAGTGAAAAAGTGTGAGTGTATTGAGTCTTTCGAACTTGCACATGGCACAATAATATGTACATTAGAGTGGCACTGAAAATCGAACTACAGATTTTCGTAAAAGCCCATGTGAATTATGGTAACACTTAGTCTAAAACATGAATGGTGAAAATTTGAGCTAAATCGGACAACTCTAACCAGTGCCCCACTGGGGTCAAAGTTCAAATTGACCTAAATTCAGCAAATTGCTTACAATTTATAAAAAAATGGTTTAAACCTAGAATAGGTCGGCAACTCGCTTCGGCTCCAAACTATTACCATTCGATAGAACTTTTAATTTTAAATAAAAAAAATTAAATAAAAAAATCGGGGGCAACGCCTATTTTCGGAGTTGTGGGTCCCCAAAGTTCGGACATACAGGATGATACTACGAGTGTGGTGTCGTGTTATGGGACCGATTTCACAACTTTTTTGTGTAAAACAAGTCGAAATAAACAAAAAAATTACATACATTTTTTCGATAACTGTCTTAGTTATCCACATATCGGAGTTTTAAAAATATCCAGAAAATATATTTTTTTTTAAACAATCGAGTGATTTTTCGGATTTTGCCACACATCGACTTCAGGTACAGAGGGAATTTTAACCCCTCTGCCTGAGCCCGGCCGGACGGCCGGGCGACTAATTGCAATATAAATTTAACGATTTTCCAAAAGTTCTACCACACGGTACGAGCAACATAGGTCCCTGCGAGGGCTACTTGGCCCGTAACTCCCAAAATAGGGGTTTCCCCCGATTTTTTTATTTTACTTTTTTTACTTAAAATAACGATTCCTACACCAAAAAAAAAAACAAACAAATTGGACGTGCCGATCTATACTAGGTCTGTTCCAAAAAAATTGTTATGTGTGCGCTCATTCTGATGACTACCATCCAAATTATAGTTTTAGATAATGTTAACTATATCCCAAAATACATTTCAGTAAATTTAACCCTTCTGTACCAAGGGGGTCAAAGTGACCTTTTTTTTATTAGGCATATAAAAACTATTTTGTTGAAATATTTGAAAATACACAAAACGTGTATGCAATGATGACAATAGATATTCCACATTTTTCGTGTACCTCCATTAATACGAAGTATATTTCAAATTAACGAATTTATGAATAAAAAAGTCAAGGAGTACTAGATTTTTCAAATTTTTGTAAATTATGAAACTTGTAATGTGGAAAGCGATCGTCATAACAACAGTTGAAAGTTTTTAGCACTCGAGTAAACTAAGTCTGTCCAAGTGATTTTTTATCTGTTTTTTAAATTTTGTGAGTTAAAATATGGCAAAAGTACGAAGTGAAATGTTTATGTTGAGATTTTGTATTTTATTCCGGAGAAAGCAAAAAAAAAAGGAAAATTGATTTGCAAAATATTAAACTTTATTTTATGAGAAGTTATTCCACTTCACTGTGTTATGATACTTAGCATTCAATGTTGTCGGCTCGATGATCCAAAAGAGAAAGAAAGAATATTGATTTTAAAAGGTTAGCCGAAGCAACGAAAAGGTATAGAAAATATTGTCCCAAAAATGTACTAAATTTCCAAATATGGACACATCATAAAATAGTTCCGCTAACTCCAAGTAGAACGCACTTAGGCCTCGATTCACTTAGGTTTGCAATCATGTGTGCATTATCACCACGCAATATATACACTGTTATTTTGCATAAAGAATAACATTGTTAATCGAGGTGTAAGTGTATAGATCGAGGCAAGAATTCTATTGACAACAACAACAGAATATTTGTATAAGCTTAAGCTCTTGTGGTTGTCAGAGTGCTAGATACTGGGAGCTAAGATGCTGGGAGTTAAGTATTTGAATTGGTGATAATTTTGCATACAGTAGAGAGAATAAGAGTAAGTGCATATTTAACATGACGAGAGGCCAAATGTAAATGTTAACATTGAACACTGTGATGATGATAACTACGTTAAATATGTTATTATGTTTCGTGTAGCAAATTTAATACATAGTTGTATCTTTATATAATAGTGATAAGAATAGTATATAAGTATAGATATAGTATCATAGAGTAAGTATGTACATACATATATTCTAGTATATTATAGATATGTTTAGATTGAGATTGTCTTATGGGATGTAAGAATATATGTAATTGGAAAGACTTGGACATTTCCGTGAACAGAATTGGTTATCCAAAAGATCATTTAACTGGGAGTAAGCTTCCATCAAAATTGGATTGCCTTAGAGTTTTTTTTCATCATACAAAAGTGGCGAAATTAAGTATTAAGGAGCGTGCTCGTCTAGTTGTTAAAGAGTGCTCCGTTTTTTGGGAGAAAGCCCGCGTTCCAATCCAAAAAAGCATAAACGCTGGAAAAAAAATGTTGTTCATTTACAATAATTGGAGGACATTATCGAGACATAAGGCTAGAACTTCTGACGGTTACAAAAAGAAGTTAGAATCTTGGAACAACTCACTTAATGATATATTTGACATGGCTCATATGGATGCACTCAATCTTATGAAAATCGAGGAAGACAAACACTTTTTGATCAGACAAAGACTTAAAGGACGTGAGGGTTGCATGCTAGGAATTGATGTAAGCTTACAAAAGAAGGAAGAAAAACAACGCCAACAACAGGAAAGACTTAGTTAGGAAGCAACAGATTCAGGAAACCCCATCAACTTCAAAAGGTATTGTACATTTAATAAACCCCTACTTTTACCTATGTGATACTAAAGAAATTATAGCAGGTTTGGTTACTTACGACTCTTTATGTTCGGATGCTTCAAAAAACGGAGAATCGACTGAAAGTCAGGATGTTGAATATACTGAAACAATAAATGAGGATGTCATAAAACCAAAAAAAGGGGCTTGCAAACAGATATTAACTCCTAGACTAGCGGCCGTTTTGGATAAATTAAAGATTAGTTCAAGAGATGCAGTCCACATAATAATAGCTGTTCTAGATGCCTTTGGCGCAAGTTCGTCAGATTTCATTATAAACCGTAATTCAATACGTCAACAAAGGGATGAGTTACGAAAAGAAAATAGTATAAACGTTGTATCAAAATTCACCAAAGAATCTCAACCCCTAACAATACACTGGGATACAAAACTATTGCCAGGTTTAACAGGAAAAACCGAAGATCGTCTTTCAGTAACAGCAACGGCTCCGAAAATTTAACACATTTTAAATATGCCTGATATTCCATCAGGAACTGGAATAGAAATAGCATCTGCTATATATGATACTTTAGAGGAGAACCAGGTTTTAGAAAAAACAGAGACGTTTGTATTCGATACAACTTCATCGAATACAGGCAAATTTAAAGGGGCATGCACTATTTTATAAAAGATAATCGGACGAGATATTCTATTCCTTGATTGCAGACATCATATATTTGAAATAGTGCTAGCAGCTGTGTTTGTGGAAGAAATAGGCGTATCAACTGGACCTGAAGTTGTAATATTTAAAAAGTTTAAGAAATATTGGCCAAATATAAATCACACTAATTTTTTGACGGGATTGTCATATCCGCGAATAGAAGAGATTTAGGCAATGAACGTGATGAGATTTTAGATTTCGCGAATAAAAAAATTAAGGGCGGAGTGATTATAAAGAATTTTTGGAGTTAATAATAATTTTCTTAGGAGGAACTCCACCCCGGGGATTGATATTTGCGAAGCCTGGTGCAATGCACTTAGCCAGGTGGATGGCTAAGGCTATCTATTGTGTGAAAATTTTAATGTTTCAAAACCAGTTTCCGGAAATATCCGAATCTGAAGTGAATGGATTGATTGAAGTTGCTGGATTCATTCTTAAGTGTTATTCGTCCTTCTGGTTCAATGCAGATAAGACTGAACAAGCGCCTTTAAATGATATTAAATTTATACCGAAAATGGAAAAGCATAAATTATTCAAGAAAAAAATATCAGAAAAAGCTGTTTCTAAGTTTATTAATCACCTATATTACCTTAGCGATGAATGTGTAGGATTTGCTTTATTCGATGATAGAATCGATATAGAAACTAAAGTCACGCTGGCAGAAAAAATGTGTTTGGCTTATAATGCAGAAGAAAATGAAGATGAATGTGAAGATGTTCCAAAAAAGTTTTTGATTAAACAAGACAATATTAAAAACTTTTTTGACAGGGATATTTCATCTATTTTGAGAGAATTGTTCTCTAGAAACACAAAGCATCTTTTAAAAAGATTTAAGATTTCAACCAATTTCTTACAAAGAGATCCAAGTACTTGGAATGATATTGAAGAATGTAGGAAAGGAAAGGAAATTATTCAAAACATAAAAATTGTTAACGACTGCGCCGAAAGAGGGATGAAACTAATCCAAGATTATCATGGAAAAATTACAACAGATGAAAAACAAAGGCAATAACTTTTCAAGGTAATGCTAATATAAGTATATTAAAATCTTATAATAGTTCGGTAGTAAATATCAACCCTATATTTTTGTTTAAATTTTCAGGTTGTACATAATTATAGACAGAAATATTCGAAAGAAGCTAATTAAAATAGTTTGCGAAATGAATTTCAATAAAAAATCCACAATGCAAAGTTGTATCTTGGTTGGTAATAAAATATATGGGTCATTTTGACCCGCTGGGCACAAAAGGGTTAAGTTTTCTAAAATTTATTTGGGATATAGTTCACATTTTTTATAACAATATTTTGATTGGTTTTTATCAAAATCAGCACAAACAAAGCGAATTCTCTGAGTAATTGCAGGTAATTAACTGAATTTACGTAAATTTGAACTTTGACGCCAGTGGGACACGGGTTAGAGTAGCCCGATTTAGCTCAAATTTTCACCATTTAAGTTTTAGACTAAGTGTTACAATAATCCGCCTGGGCTTTTACGAAAAATTAAAGTTTATTTTCTTCATATTCATACATACAATGCCACTCTAATGTACATGGTAATAGCAGGACGCGTTGTTGCTGTTGTAGGCAGCAACAACAGGCACTTTGTTTTTATAATATATTCGCTTCAGTTGTCAAACCCTAAGCAAGTACATACCAATAAAACAAGAATGCAAAAGAGTACAGAAACAAAATACATGTGAGTTTGACAACTGAAGCGAAATATCACATGAAAAAAAATAAAACATATGTTTAACGACTTTATCATGTACATATTATTGTACCATGAACTTGCACTTGCATGTTTAAACGGGGGGTTAAGACCTGTGGATAAGTTGCAGCGACTTCATGTTGATATCAACTTATCCATGGTGTAAAGCATAGATAAAGGAAATAAGTAGATATCGCACAGGCGTTGTCAAGTACTGCCACTAGGTGCTGTGTTGTCGTTTTGTAACTTTCATTGACGTTTCTCATAACTTTCACTGACGTTTATTCAACAATGTGGGACATTTTTTCAATACAAAAATAGAATCATTTTCCAGGTTGTGCTATTCGAACAACTAATTTAGTTTTTATCATGTCGCTGTGTTCCCCACTTTCAAGTTAAAATTTTGTTATTTTGATTGCATCTTTTTGTTTAATGTTATTGTTGGTGTTCGTTTGTGTTGAATTTGAGAGCAACGGACCAAAAAACAAAAACAAAATCCCTGTTGATGTTGCCTACCATACCTATTGTTAGCACCTGTTCTAAATACATCTTGCAAGGTATGTTTTGTTTGGGATCAAACGTTGTAATTATTACATCCAGCTCCATCTGGAAAATATCCCATTGAACAAGAAATTCCCAAGGCATGTGCGATATCTAGTTAATTCCTTTATCTATGGTGTAAAGTGAAGTTGGTGGTTTGTACAAACTAGTTCAAAGCCATTTTGATTTTTTGAAGTTGATATCAACTTATCCACCAGTGTAAGGGGAAGTTGCATCAACTTTCATACGTATTTCCGTGAGAAACGTTCATCAGGCAACATTATCGGCAAAATGTAAATAAATGAACCAAAAAATAAATAAATTTAACAGTATTGGAAAAATATATACTAAATAAATGTGATTTATAGTGTTATTTATAAATATTTAAAGAAAATAAAAATAGTGTTTTTTCTTCAAATTGGTGATATTTTCGCAGTGCGCTCACCACCTCTCATTTCGACATCTGACAAGAAAATGAAGTTGCCTCAACTAGTTTGAGAGTGTAAGGGCAAAATCGAAGTTGATTTGAAATAATCGAAGTTGATGTCAACTTGAAGTCGAGCAACTTATCCACAGGTCTAAGGGCCCCATTACGCGGCAAATTTAAAAATATCTTTAAATAAAAAACTGAACTGCAACTTCGTCAATTCTTCCAAAGCCGCAAAAATAAGTGGAACATGTTTTTTTTATTTATTTTCGTCATTTCGACGAGACCAGCCACTGATTTTTGTCTTGTTTGGTGCGGCGACTGGATGTCATAAATTTGTTAATAAGCAACTTCGTCAAGTCTTCCAAAGCCGCAAAAATAAGTGGAAATGTTTTTTATTTATTTTCTTCATTTCGACGCCACCAGTCACTGATTTCTGTCTTGTTTGGTGCGGCGACTGGATGACAAAAATGTGTTAATAAGCTTTTAAAATTATATCACATGAATCCGCACAGCTAAAGGACAAAATTTTAGCTACCACACCAATATTTATTCACCCAATTTAGTTTTATTTCGATCCGCCCAAGCCTAAATGGCACTTTTTCAAATTTTGTTTGCATTTTCAATATTTTCTAATCAGCTGGCTTGGCACAATACAGACACTGAGCAAAAATAAAATGTCTGTTGTTTTTGGCTTGTAGAGTTTGTTGTACTGCATCTACCATTATATTTGTACCATGCACAGACTCCATGAGACAGTTTTATCAGAAGGTTTTTAGCAAACTACACAATTTTTGAGGACATTTGACATAATTTTTTTGTCGTGTTCTGGCAACACTGATGCTGAATGCCCACTCGCTACTAGTACGGTCGCACAAAGCATTGAGCGAGTCATTCAGCAGCTAAGTTTAATTCATAAGACACCGACCAGAAACTGTGAAGAGAAAATATTAGAAGTGTAAACTTGTTATTCATACAAAACAAAAAGAAAATCTGTGAATATTTAAAGCTGTTGAAGTTTCATCATTCACAAAGGGAACAGCGAAACGTTTTACATATTATTTGTTTTTGCCCCAACATCAAAATCAGTGGATGCAGCAGTGAAAGCATGTGACACCGATAGTAAGAGAAGAGACACCAGTTTGAATACAACTACACCGACCGTTGTTTTCTTGTTATTATCAGCTTCTTTCGGACTAACCAGCAGAGGGGCGAATGTCAACAAAAGTAAACGGTACGCAGGCAGCTCAATAAGTTAGTGGCTTTGGAGAGGAACTGAATCAGAATAGTTAGATACGTACGGTGTACGGCTAATCCCTATTTTAGGCGGCATAAATTTATTTTGGGTAATGTCTATTATACGACTTACTCTCCAAAAATTAAAAAAATTGTTGCGTTGGGTAGAACATATTATTTTAGGTAAAAATAATAAAATAACAAAATCGGCGCAATTGCATAGTTTCGGAGTTATGGGCCCCGATATTTTGGTTATGTGAGAGGGTTAAGGTAAATTTAGAAATTTCGGTTTTTGACCGCCTATTTTTGTCAAAAATGTCGTCGAAATATCACCTACATTAAGGTATGTATGTATATAGTCGTACAGTCAATACTATCGCCGTTAATACACAACATCCCAGTAGGAAAAATAAGCATGCAATAATGCATTACAGTATGCTTACTTTCCGTTCGAGAGTGATGCTATCTTCCCTTACGAATTCCCATTACTTTCTTAAAAGAATTGCCGCCTGGCGTAAGCATTATTTTGAAATGGTAAGAAGACGTGATACATGCTTCCACTTTTGTTTCTGAAAATAAAGTGAAGGTAATGCATGTTATCACTCGAGAAACTTCGTGTTTGGATTCTACAATAATTTCTTTTTGGCATTGAAAGTGTAATGCATTACAATATTGAGAACGTGCATAATTGTATCTTGGGAATACTTATCCGATCTCGGGCAACCCCGGGGGGTTCAGGATCCTTACAAAACGAAGATATCATATTTCGCCAACCAGTTCTATCTTTTGCTTTATTTCTCCAGTTGGCAATACAAGTGTACGCAGGCATTCATCAGCCTGATCCCTCCAGCGGAGTATTGGTCTTTCTATTTTTCGTCTTCCTTCGACTTCGGTTTCGAAAACCCTTCGTTCTGGTTCGTCTTCATCCATTCTACTGGTATGGCCTAGCCAGCGCAATCGCTTTATTTTGCTCCACTTAACTATGTCAATGTCGGGACAGAGCTCATGGTTCATGCGTCGCCGTTGTGCACTATAGGGCCATACATTTTTCGGAGTATTTTTCTCTCGAAGCCTCCTACAGATGTTTCGCCTGCCTGCGATAGGACCCATGATTCTGCGCCATAATGCAAGACAGGTTGTATAAGAGTCTGGTACAGCTGGACTTTTGTTACTCGAGGGAGGGCGTTGTCTCTAAAGTGATTGCTTAGCGCAAAATAACATCAATTCGCAAGCACAATTCTCCGCATGATCTCAAGGCTGACGTTGTTTTTATTTACGGCAGATCCGAGGTATATAAATTCGTCCACCACCTCGAAATTATAACGGTTATCAACGTTCCCGCTTTGGTCTGATCGCGTGGAGGCCGTTCTGGTTGAAACCATTCATTTTGTCTTGTCGTTATTTACTTTCAGACCCACTTTTGCTGACTCCTCAATTTTCGAAAAAAAAACGTAGTAACTTCTCTAACTGCGCGCTCAATGATATCTATATCATCAACATATGCGGGCAGCATGTGACTTGCTGTTGATGGTTTCATTCATGTTGACTGCAGCTTTTCTCATAATGATCTCCATTAAGATGTTAAAGAGATCCCACGATAGCGTATCGCCTTGTCTGAGGCCTCGCTTAGTTTCAAAAGGTTCGGTAAGATCCTTACCAACTTTCACTGCGGATTTAGTGATCGTCAGGGTCATCCTGCAAAGGTGTATGAGATTTGAAGGAATACCAAGCACAGACATTGCTTTGTAGAGTTTCTCCCGTATCGGGCTATCGAAGGCCGCCTTATATTCGACAAATAGATGCGAGGTATCGATTTGTTTTTCGTGAGTCTTCTCCAGGATTTGGCGTAGCGTAAAAATCTGGTATGGTCCAATCAGGTCAGCGATAATTGGTTTTAGTCTATCGTACATTATACTTGATAGAACCTTATATGATATGGATAAAAGGCTTATTCCACGGCAGTTGGCACAGCGACTCAGGTCACCTTTTTAAATATGGGACATAGTACACGAGACTCCAATCGCCGAGCATGCATTCATCTAACCAAATTTTGCTAATGATTAGCTCATCGCCGCCAGTCTTAAACAGCTCCGCCGGTAATCCATCGGCTCCTGCAGCTTTGTTGTTCTTAAGCAGGACAAATAGCTGTTCTGACCTCGTCTTGGTCATTGGATATCTCAGGTACCAAAGCGCAGAGAAATGTCTTTACAGAAGGGGGCCCTGAAGCATGTACATTGGCTCCGTTTTTTAGTTTTTGGTAGAATTTTAGGGCCTCGTTCTTCCTTCTGTATGTCTCAATTTTCTCACTCTCGCGCTTTCTCCACTGCCGTTTCTTACACCTAAAGAGACGGTTTACCTCCTTTCTTTTCTCGCTATACCGCTCAGTCGCAGCTAGCGTTGCAATTTACTGAAGCAATTGCCATGCGTGCAGTGTTCTTTTCATAATTTCCAATGCGACACTTCATCGTACCATGCTTTGTTGCGAAGCAGTTTTCGAAAACCAAGTACGGTATGTTGCGGCAGTTTTTATAGAGTCGGAAATGGGTTTCCACTTCGCTTCAGGATCGTCATCGGGGGTAGGTGGGTTCTGTACCAAAAGTTGCGTGAGCTTCCTTGAGTAGGCTTTGACTGCCTCTGGTAGTTGCAGCTTTCAGATGTCTGGCTTTCTCTGTGTCTGTTTTTTTGTACGAGTTTCGCTCTACAGGGATGATTTTTTTAATAATGAAATTTAATTATTATTTAATAATATCAATTTCGCTCTACCTTATCTTGTGCGAACATTTGCTTCTAACAGGTAGAGATCAGAATCGTTGTTAGCTTCTCTGACCACTAGTTCGTCCATTACACTGGATGAGTGCCTTCCATTAATTACCACGTGATCAATTTGGTTCT
Source organism: Phaonia tiefii (assembly GCA_963931995.1). NCBI lineage: Eukaryota > Metazoa > Arthropoda > Insecta > Diptera > Muscidae > Phaonia > Phaonia tiefii. The sequence continues at coordinate 134,056,680 of OZ008371.1, forward strand.
TCGTTCCTTGATCAGGTGATACCCAAGTAGCTTTGATGATGTCTATGCGTGAATCTTGTACCACTAATGACCATTTTTTTGCCGCGGCAGAGTCAATCAGACTCAGACCGTTGTCGGAACTATCAGTATGTAGACTGAAATTGTCAATAGTTGGTTGAAACACATTCCCCCTGCCTACTTTAGCATTCAAATCTCCTAGTACAATCTTAATGTCATGGCCAGGGCAGCGGTCATACGTTTCCTCTAGGAGCATCATCATCTTTCTCTTCTGTCGGGGAATGCACACCAATTAGTGAAATATGCAAATATTTCGCTTTTCTGCAGATTGTGTCCAAACGTTGACTCACACGATTAAACCTAGACTAGTTGTCGCGGTCTTTTGCATGTTTTTTCTCATGGCAACTATAGTATATGTCGCAGTTTCTTTTTCTTGTCCAGCCATGTTCTGTCCATCGCATTTTCTGGATAGCGGTAATGTCAGCCTTATAAGTTTCCAGGACATCTGCCAGATATCTATATAGAGTTCTTACATTCCAAGTGCATATCCGTAAATCGTGGTCCTTATAACGTTTTATTCAGAACTTAATTGTATCGATTGTACTTCCCATTAAATAAAATATATTTGAATTTCCTTAACAATTAGTGTTTTTTTGTTTAAAGAAATCGTATTCCTCAAATTTGAAAACCCTTTACTTCAACAGCTTCAAAGGCAAACTCCGCAGAATCAAATGGCACTTTTTGACTTTTACAAATCATTTGGTGGTGTATATCTTAAATTAGAGTTCGTATTTTATGTTTAGATATTTCAGAATCAATGCCTGGATGCATTAAACAAAACACTGAAAATGAATGGGATGAATCAAGCCTTGATGAAGGGTTTTCAGCCGACGACGATGACCTGGATTATATTCCTGAAAACGGAGTATCAACCGATAGTGATGATGAAGAAGAGGCCATGCTTTTTGAAGCACCACAAGAATCCACCGCAGAGACACTCACACCGCTCACTAAAAAGAAAAATAGACGGAGGGAAAAAGCATATCCAGAAAAATTTAAAAAAAATATAAATATTATACGAGGTAAGAATCCCAACTACTCAAATTGTAAAAATGTTCGTTTCAAATCCAAGGACAAATTAAAAAATGAATTTAAAAAATGTGTAAGAACTGTTGGAAGTTGTCATATCAATGCCTAAACGATTTTGCCGCGTTTACCATCGATAGGAAAATGCAAAGGTCGCGAGTAAGATCTTCAATTAAAAAATGGAAAGCCTAATATACGGGTTTGTCGCGACTTTTTTTGTGGAGCGCTAAGTATTTCATATTTCAGAACACTATGCAGGACGGGTGCCACTTTCCAACTGACGGATGTCCTCGGAAAATATAAAGCTGACATCACAGCTGTTCAGGAAATGCGATGGATAGGATGGATAGGTTGCATGATGAAGAAAAATTGCGATATTTACTACAGTTACCATGAAATACCGGAGATATCAAAGGCCTACCAACAAAAGCTCTAACTCCCCTCCCGAGGACCGATAAGCACCTCTCCCATCCTTTGGAAACCGCTTGGCTATCAAAAACCGCAGAAAGAACAGCCATAGTACAACGAAGAACGTCGCATTGCAACTGATCAAAAAGACGCTGCACGCATGTCAACGAAACAGTCAGTTACAACGTATGCTGCGAGTGAGCGGTACAAGAGGCTGAGAAGGGAAGAAAACCGGAAAAATGGCAGTGGGAGCAGAGAGAGAGAGTGTGAAAAGAGCGAAATGTGCAGGATAAATAATGAATCCCGAAAATGTTTCCAGTGGGTAATAATATCGCAAACGGGTTTAATAATGGACTACCATTCTGTAAGGGCGAGAATGGGTTCTAGTGACAGATAAACAGTGTGTTCTTAAAATGTGGAGAGACCGCTTTTCAACGACTAGACAAACCTGTTATCACTTTCTCCACACGCTTCACATTTATGCACTCCAAATCACGGGTAGTCAACTCTGACTTAGTTCAGCCTGTCTTATTTTCAAGCCGAATAAAAAATCTTTAATGCCACCATTTTAATGCCACCATTCACTCTTATTATCATGAGTAAGAAAATGACAGTTATTCTCTTTCAGAATTTATGTAAAAATATCATATCCTTAATTCAGATGACATTTGTATAGTTTGGGAACAGTCCACAAAATTTTCACATATGGTGCGCATAGTTCGGGAATACGAGTATATAGTTTGAGGACAATTTTAGTAAATTTTAAATTTTGAAGAAGTTGGGTCCTTTTTAACATTCCTAAACTCATATCATAGTCTGTTTGCGGATTTTCCTGATTTTTAATAATCTTAATATATTACACCTTAGCCATTGTCTTCCAAGAAACGTGAACCTTCTAATAAATTAATTTTGGAGTCTGGAATTTGAACACTGCTGCATATTTTTTGTATATTTTATTATACTTTAAAGTTGAAAATTGTTTTTTGGGTGAACTTAAAAATAATACAAGTGAAAAAAGCCTGGATTTTGCATAGTAGGTGAAGCTCCAAAAGATACCAAATAAGAGAAAATTTTAAGGACACGAAAAACTGAAATATTTTTTGATGTCCTGAACTATGGGTCGCACAGGTGCCAAAAAAAAAAAACTGAATAGCGTAACACAATGAATCCTTTAATTTTCAAATACCAGTTGACGTGAGAAATATCAAGTGGCAATACAAAAATCAAAGGTAACTCATCAATCGTAGTATTTGACATACATTGGCCAAATTAATTACTTTATATGGCAATTATAATCTATTTGAATTACCTCCACAGAAGAAAATTCAAAGAAATGTGAATACCATTGACAATTGTATTTATTTTATAAGAATTTGTTTAGTACCTAGCAAATTTGGTTTTGAGGTATTTTATTTGTACAGAGATAAAAACACTGGTTTCGCATGAATGGATTAAGAAGAGTTTGTCACAACCAGTGAACTGTGCGCTCTATAGTTTTACACTTACTGCTTTGGGCCTACTGTTTTGCACCGGTTCCGAACGGTATTTTAAGAAGCTTTTTCATATCTAAATAATCGATAGTGTCGTCATCACTAAGCGTGGTGACCGCCATCGAAAAAAATGTAAGGTGGTCAGAGCAGGGATCGAACTTTCATGTACATCAGCCAAGCACACTGCCATTGCTCCACCGATAGGTATAGGAGGATTTGAAAGTACAATGGAGCAACACCAATCGAAGCCACAAAACTGTTCAGATAAAATAGTATAAAAACAGAATTGCCAACAGTTTATCAAATATCATTACAATTGGCATTATATTCCACAACTATGCATTTATATTGCCTGAGCAAATATAATGCAAATTAAATAATCCCAGCACTATTAATTGATTAATATCATATTGCACCCCAAATTCAATAGAGTCATAACTCAAAATTTTCAAATTTAATTTGTTCTTAAAAACAACCAAATACCATTTCCAATCGCAATAAAAATCTGTTGTCATTTTCTATTCCCAATCCTTTGTACTTACATATCATACATAAACGTTCTACGTAACCAAGGACGGAAAGTGCAAAAGCATTCACAATATGCTACATCAGCTGTGCTGTCAAGTACCAAGTGACAACAAAATATCTATGATGTGTCCGTACATTTAGTGCAGTAGCAGCTCATGTGAAAACGGAAAAACAAAAATTATGCCAACCAAATTGTGCCCGTATGAAAACGCCCTTTGTGTAACGTGCATTCCAACTCTCAATACAGTGTATCACAAAAGTAAGTATACAGCTGTAAACCCTATTCATTTTGTTAAAGAAATTTCTATAAGTATGATATTTTGATTTGTATTAAAGATGCATGTGATTCATTTACCATATTTTAAGAAATCAATATTTAGTAGGGTATCCTCTATATTTTATAATTTCATGACGTCGTGATTACTTTAAATCTACCAAGTGTGGGGTCATAGAACTTGGAATTTTCAACAATTATTCCACAGTAAAAGTTTTGAGATCATCTCTCCCTTTTATATCCCGTTTTCGTATTTGGCGATCAAGGTGATCCCAAAGGTACTCTATGAGACTGACATCTGCCGATTGAGGAGGAGTTTTAAGTTGTTTTGTGTGATACAACAGCGATTCCTTCACAATGAGAAACGTATGTTCCGGATCATTGTCATGTTGAAATATGAAAGTGTCCTAATTCTATGGCGCTTTCTTGCAAATTGGTTTCCAGAATATTGAGGTATAAATACTTGTTTACAATTCCGTTAATAAATACAAGTTTTCCAAACCAGATGCCGCCATGCATCCCCAAATTAATACCGAAACGTCACTGTGAATTACAGTACAGTCGTGGTTTTGGACTCTTTTTCGGAATTTGGCTTTCTCTAAACTTTATCACGGCCATCAGATCCATGAAGATTTATTTTTTTCTCACCAGAAAAAATAATAGTGTTCCAGAACGTTTTTGGGTTGGTTTATATACCCTTTTGTGGAATTTACCACCGAGTAATACTTTAAGAGTGTGCACTAGTTCGTTTTTGTACTAACGAGCTCCGTGGAATACTTGGGAAACATATAGAGCACAGCGTAGTAAAAGAAAATGTGTTTTGTTCACTTTTGTTTAGCGCTATGCATCGCTTTTTTTGAAGATTGATTTTCAGGATTTGTGTCGTGTTTCATTTACTTCCACCGAATAACCGTATTGCATCTAATTTGTTATTATATTTTTTTGTTAATTTGATCACTTTTTGCCACTTTTTTAATACAATATTTCACAAAACTACCCGAAATTAATAACGCGCAACGAACGAAAAAATCAAAACAAAAGTGAAACCATTTTTGCTGAATTCCAGTCAGCTATCACCATTCCTTCTTTGAAAGCATATTCTCTATCTGTTCTCCAAGTGCTAAATTGAACAGCTGTCTCATCGGTACCCCCTGGAATTTACTCTCTTTTGACTGTTTATGTGACTAATGAATCGATTTTTTTCTAATACTTCAGCCACGATATCCAGGTCTGTGCAACACACGGCGAATAGTTTCGGAATGGCACGATTTTCCAGCTTCTTTTTCAATTGCTGCTTGTATTTTTGGTGCACCTTTCTTTGGGTTTGCGTAATTTTTCTTACTATAATCTTTTCTTCTTGGCTGTTAAACACTTTCGGGTGCTCCGAAAACGGCTTATTTTTCGTAGAGCCCTCAGACTTAAAGTTTTGTAGTACCTTTTATAGAGTAGAACTACTTTTGTCTACAATGGCGGCAATTTTTCTTAGAGAATTATTGTCTTTCTACAATTTTATTATCAGATCCTATTATGAGATACTATAATTTTATCAGATTTTAATTACTCAGACTTATTTCGTGGAGTTATAGCTTGTACAGATTCGTCTGAATCCATAAAAAGAGAAACTTCTTTGATTAAGGTCAAATTCCGAATGGATAACCACTTGTCGCATACTTACTTTTGTGACCACAATATTGGAATTTTCTAAGAAATCTCGCCACAAATATTAATGGGATCATATTGAACGATTGAAATTATTGCTTTTGTAACGAATATCGTAGCGAGTGTTGACAACTAGTATATAACTGGAGTGCTAGAGTTGTGTAGTTCACGAACGAACTAGTTCAATTGACCGATTCACGTTGTTGAACTAGTTCACACTGTTCCACTCTTTTGTTTCAGTAGTTCACTTGTGTCAGCAGTTTTTTGTACTTTAGTCATGCAGTTGCCTCCTCCATTTTCTAGTTCATGCTCTCTTTGTCTCACTCAATTTGCACAAAGGTTCCTAATGTTGCAACCTTTGTGGAATGGATATGTAACCGACTTCTACACAATAAATACAGCGCTAATCACAATATTTGTTCCAAAATATAACAAAAATACGGAATAACCAATATTTAAGAAACGGAATATCCCAATCATTAAGCCGATCTTCAATAGGGCGATTTAGTATAAACAAATATCACAGTATCCAAAACACTTTAGAAATCTGCAAAGATCAGACCATTTTCGCGATTATTCGCTCCGATTGAACTAAAAGTACAAGTTGAACTGAAATGAGCTCTTTAGTTCACAGCTCATGTAAATTGTTAAGCCGAAATGATACAATGAACTAAAGAATTAAATGAACTAGTTCATTCTGTTGACCTGAAATAAAAAGAGCGCTCACTTAAATGAACTAAAATTCCCAACTCTATCGAGTGCGAAAGAGCCAAGTACGAAAAAATATGTATATCCGTCGAAATTACAACGTGTCTACTTATTTTTGTGATACACTGTGTATCTCTTTTTGAAACATAATGGGACAACGTTTTACAGCAAACAATTGTTTGAATTGATTATATCTGTATTTAATTATTTGTAATCATTTAGTACTGAATTCATCAATCTTTATATTTCTATTCCCTGGTTTTCGGTCATTGCCAAAGAAACTGAATATCTACATATTTATGTATATTTATGTATTCGCCTCGTGGCGAATTTTTCTTTGTTTACATTTTCGATTGAGCTGCTTTGATACTACATACATACATACTACTCTCTGCAGATTGGCTCTCTGAGTGTTTCTATCGTCTCTCTCATGGTACAGTAATATGTACATGGTAAAGTCATTAGAACAGATGTTATATTTTCGTTCATGTGATATTTCGCTTCAGTTGTCAAACTTACATGTATTTTGTTTTTGTATTCTTGATTTGTTGGTATGTATTTGGTTAGGGTCTGACAACTGAAGCGAATATAACAAAAACAATGTGCCTGTTGTTGCTGCCTACAACAGCAACAACGCGTCCTGCTATTACAATGTAGATATTATTGTACCATGGTCTCTCTATTACACATGCGATTTACTGCTGAATGACAGTGTTGCCAGAGACCAACTAAAAAGTATGCCAAATGACGTCAAAAATTGTGCCGGTGCAAAACCATTACCATGGTCTCTCTATTACACATGCGATTTACTGCTGAATCAAAAACGATGTACAAGTAGACAGTCAAAATTTCTCTTTACTCAAATGCCAACAAACAAAACGAGTGGAATGCTAGTACTTCTCTACTCTCTCTCTCTCTTACTCTCTTCATTGAATATTTCAACACACGAGCAGCTTTTTGATAGTGTCATTGTATATAACTATACAAATTCCAACCATGTTGAAGTAAAATTACATAAACTATGCAAAAAGTATGAAATAAGCAAGATATGACGCGAGAGAGAAATGCGTTTGAGTGAACTCCTAGCACTTTTTGGTTCTCTTTTACCAGGGTTGCCAAGTTGCGCACATATTTTGGTCGTCTAATTCTAAATCGTCTTTGGCTGAATGACAGTGTTGCCAGAGACCAACTAAAAAGTATGCCAAATGATGTCAAAAATTGTGCCGGTGCAAAACCATTATGCTGGCCGGCCATACATGTTACAACCAGTTGGTACAACCTAGTGAAAAAATCAAAACATTTTGATTTTCATACAACGTGTAACCCAACTTTATCTCAGTAGAACTGTCAAAAAGTTGTACAACCAGTTGTAACGTGTGTGGGCAGCATTATACTAAAATTGGCTTCTTTTTTTTTGTAAATCTGTATCCAAAACACGTACGGTCACTACAAGTAATGGGTGCTCATCACGCCTTTGAAAATGTAAACAGCTGTTATACCTAAACTCTTCAACTTAAAAATATTATTATGGTTTTAATTTGTTACAGCATGTAAGTATGTTAAGTTCATTAAAAAAAATTATATTTTTCGGATTTTTACAACAACATAAAATATTTTTTTAATTAAATCTTTGAGTAATCTTGTTTGAGATCCTTTGTTTTTAACAATTTCAATCTTCTTTAAATACAATTTCCAAAGTTTTCGATAATTTATTTTTGGAATCCGTTCCATTTATCCTACACGGAACCAATTGTCGTAGGTTAAACAACGAACAATTTTAGTAAATTTTTAACTATTTTTTTCAAATTGACAAAATTTTGATAAATTGACAAAATTTCGTCAATATGAAATAGCGGTAGTGTGAGCTGGGTTGGTTAACCTGGCGGCGGCTATTCCTTCTGCTGTCCAGAGTTCAATTCAACATCAGGACAATACCATTGATTTCTACGTAATCAGGCGGTGGGGCGGCAAAAAACGGCAGCGGCGGCGTAAATTCCTAGTGTGAGCGTCATTTACAAATAAAGCGACATTTAAGTGAGTGTGTGCGCGCGTAATTTAGGAATAGAGCAACATTTGTAGTAATTACTAATAATAACCTATATTACAAAATATTAATACATTAAAAAATTAAGTACAATTACGTGTTCTCAGGTAAATATATTGTCTAACCAAATTAGTTAGCGGTTATATCTGTACTGGCAATACTAGTGTTCCTAGACGCAAACTGGAACTTCCATTGGAAAGTTCGACATTTTTTAGCATAAACATATATAGAACGTTTATTTTTTGTATTTACAGTGTGTTTAAAAATGAGTCTTGGCCAAAAAATAGAATTAACCCGTGAAAATTCTCGCACGATGATTTTTTTTACGATTTCGGTGAGGATTATCGAGGTAAGAGTGCCTCAATCAACTTGTTTCGACTTTTGGTGATAAAGCACCATCAAAAGCCACTGTAAAACGCTGGTACCAACAGTTTAGTCTCGCACGCCGTTCGCTCCAGGATGAATTTCGTGAAGGTCGTCCAAAATCGGTTGTTCACTATGGTATAGAGAAGAAAATTTACTCATGGAGTGGAATACCAACAAAGAAAACGAGTGAAGCGCCTCGTTTCTCTATTCTCGCTTACTCTCTTCGTTGAATATTTCAATACACGAGCAGTTTTCTGACGATGTTACAGTATCTAACTATAGAAATTCGTAAGAGAGAAATGCGTTTGAGTGAATCGTGTCGACTTTGTTGGTTCTCTTCTACTAGGGTTGCCAAATTGCGCCGGCTTCTCTACTTGTACATCCTTTTTGATCTCACACTACGCATGAACAGTACGTTTGTTTACAACCATTCCAACAGGGCGCATTGATGTGGTGGTACCACTAGCATAGCCGACTTATTTATTCTCTCATTTCATATGTACTTTTTTTCTCAAACATATATTTTTTATACTTTTTTGTTTACTTTTATTCTTGGAATACATTTGTGCTGAATTTGATTGTGGAAAACTACCAGACAAAGCAAAATACCAGTTGTTGTAGACTTGGTGTGTCAATGCTCCTTGACTTTCAATCAATACTTCAGATTTTGTTAGGACACCAAAGACGATCAAGAAGTAGACAACCAGAAGATATGCGCAATTTGGCAACCCTGGTAAAAGAGAACCAAAAAGTGCCAGATATTCACTCAAACGGATTTCTCTCCCGTGTCATATCTTGATTATTTCATACTTTATGCATAGTTTATGTAATTTTATTTCAACACGGTTGGAATTTGTATATGTATATACAATAACACTATCAAAAAGCTGCTTGTGGATTCAACTATTCAAAGAAGAGAGTAAGAGAGTAAGAGAGAGGGCAGAGAAGTGCTAGGGATTCACTCGGGTTGTTTGTTGGCATTTGAGTGAAGAGAAATTTTGCCTGTCTATTTGTACATCGTTTTTGAGGACAGGTCAGGAAGAAAAATTTTACGCGCGAATGAGCCATAAGAACAAAGTTGTTAAATGCGACATTAGGACGCAGTTTTCGCGCCCAGATTAGCGATAACCTTGTACTCTAATCTTTGCCGTTTACACCACCCAATTTGAGATTAAATTGCCATTTCAATTGGCAACACCGTGTTTAAACCAACACCGCGCTGAGACAAAATTATTGAAGACGGCAGAACAACAAAATTAAATTGGCTATTGATTTTTGTCAGTTTTGTACAAATTTGTGATGTTTTTGAAATAACTGAACCTATAAAATTGGACCAGTCGGTCAAATCGGACAGTCGATAAAATCATCTCACATTTTAAACCAATAACAGCCAATTAGATCAAAAAAATTTTTGCGGCGGCGTCGACAAATTTTTGATCGCCGTCCGCCTGTCAAACTGTTGATTTTTTATGTATGTTTTTATTATGGTTGCATTTTTTTCAGTAATTAACAGTGTTCCATCAAAATGTACACCAGTTTAAAATGAGGTTGAAAATTAAACTTCGGATTTTACAGATTAAAATTGTATGAGTAATCTTCTGGGTTAGCGTGGGTTAACCTTGGAAATGCGTTAATCTTTGTCGGTGTAAATGCCGCATTACACCACCTATTTTGAGATTAAATTGGCATATCAGGTGGAAACTTTGTGCTTGGACCAAAGACGATCAAAAAGTAGACGACCAGAAGATGTGCGCAATTTGGCAACCCTCATTAAAGAGAACCAAAAAGTGTTAACAATTCACTCGAACGCATTTCTCTCTCGCGTCTTATCTTGATTATTTCATACTAGTAGTATTCATGCAAACAAGAAAACCTAGAACTTTTGCGCAGCGTAAGTATGCCTCGAAGCGTTTCATGAGGCACCAAATAAAGTTGCTCAGTGTATCTATGCAGCAATTGCCAAAAAGGCTGATAAAGTAAATAAACAAAGTAAAATTAAAAGTATATGCTTTACGTATTCCATTATTTTATTTTTTCACATAAATCAAAAACCCTCTCTTTTTTTCAATACAAAAATATTGACATTGAAATGTCAAAAGTTTTCACGTTTCTTTTTCCAAGTTTGCTCAGCAAATTTGCCTCGAAAACTTTCCACTTTTGTGCAAGTCGCTTTGTATGGGAAGTTGTTTGTTTTGACATTTTCTGTGCAAGTTTACGATGTTTTCGAGTTTACGAGGTTCTTTCGAGCTTTCATGAAGACCACTACTGTTCGCATAGTTTATGTAATTTTACATCAACATGGTTGGAATTTGTATAGTTCTATACAATAACACTAACAAAAAGCTGCTCGAGTAGTGAAATATTCAATGAAGAGAGTAAGAGAGAGCTGAGAATGATTATCTAACGATTCAATCCTTTTGTTTGTTGGAATTTGAGTGAAGATAAATTGTGACTGTCTACTTTAGTTCATTGTTTTTGATTGGACCAATTTAGAAGGATCTCCGTTCCCAGATGAAATTATGGAAGTCAGAAACAGAAAATTTAACTGAAAATTTAACTTGCCATTTTTTTTGATGTGTATTTTTTGAAAATTTGGAATGTTTTAGGAATAACTGGTCCTTTAAATTGGATCAGTCTCTTAAATAACATAGGTCCATTTTTTTTTTTTCGGCGTCGGCGTTAGCTTTACAAAATATTTGGTGGCGGCAAGGCGTCGGAAAATTTTTGATCAGCTTACGGCTGTCAGACAGTTTGTTTATTGGATTGGATTTTTTAAATAATTAAGTGTTGCATCAAATTATTAGTGGCCGTCGGTGGTGCAATGGCTAGTGTGCGAGGCTCTTGTGCATGAGAACGTGGGTTCGATCCCTGCTCTGACCGCCTTAAAATTTCCTTCGACGACGGCCACCTCGCTTAATGATGGCGACACTATCGAGTAATTAGCCATGAAAAAGCTTCTCAAAATACCGTTCGGAACCGGTGTAAAACTGTAAGTCCCAATCAGTGAATGAAAAATTAAAAAGCGCACAGCTCACTGGTTGTGAGAAGCTCTCCCCAATCCCTTCATGGGATGTAATGGTGTTGTTGCATCAAATTGTATCAATTGCATCAACTATCACGCGATTCATACGATGACTTTTACGACGTCGTTTTTCCTTAATTTCTTTTTAAAGCAACTTCCAAAAATCTTTTTTTGCAGGCAGAGTTGATTGTTATTGTTTAATCGGTTAATATGCTTTAGTAGATTATTCGCATCAAGAAATACATATGTCTGTATACAAAAATTATTTGAATTAATTGAAACCAATTTACGCCTAAATATTAAATAAAAATTCATTATTCCGCATTTTTACTTTTACTATTCGAAAAATTTTGTTTCTTCCCAAGTTCTGTAGTCAATTCTAAAATATATTTTTCTTAATGCCACCTGGCTACTTCAAAGTACGAAAATGAATAAAACGTATCAAGAAAAAAAGAAATTAGTATAAAGAGGAATATGAAAAAAGACACGAAAAACAGAAACCGAGTCTTTTTGTTTACCCCTCTTGCTTCTCTACACCGTTCGCCTATATGTAAAAAGAGACGTTGCAAAAGCAACGTCGTAAAAGTCATCGTATGAATCGCGTGTATGGTATATAGAATTTTTTCTCTACTTGTGCATCCTTTCTGAAATTGTGCACCAGTCTAAAATGAGGTTAAACATTAAACTTCAGTTTTTACAGATTGAAATTAAAGCTGTTTTTTTATTCCCTGCTAAACTAATTTTTCGACGACTTTGTATGGGGAACTAAGCGGTTTTAAGCGGAGCTCCATACAAAGTCGTCGAAAAATTAGTTTAGCAGGGAATAAAAAAACAAGCTTATTGTATGAGCATCTTCTGGGTAAACGGAGTTAAACTTCGAAGTCCGCTATTCTTTACATAAGATCCAAAAAGGTTATGGAGATTAAATAAGGAGACTAAGCAGAGACTACAACAAGTTTGTCATCCCAACTTTGAAAATTCAACAAAATTACCCAAAGATCTCAATAAATAAATTATCCACAAAAAATCAAGTTGTCCCATTTTAAGTTGATTGTCCAGTGTGGCAACACTGCGCTTGCCCTTACTGCTGAATGTATACTCGTTATTAGTTTGATTCTGTAAAGCAGCGAGTGATGTATTCAGTGGCAAAAGTTAGCGACGGACGGAAGGTTTAAATCTGTATATTTGTTATTGTTTATTGGAGGTGTTTACAGGCTAAGGCATGTGAATTCCTGTGCTTTAATTTTATAAATTATCTAATGAAAACCCATTGCAAGTGAATTAACTTGTGTTGCAAACGTTGTCTGTTTTATTAGCCAAACTCCGCCGCTAAACTAACATCGACATCAGCGACAGATTTGGGTTTGTTTTTGTTTTTAGTCTCTGCCAGCCGGAGATTGCGAATGACAACAACTCCAGCATTTGTGTGTGGGTTTGGTATTGTGTTTTGTTTTCTTTCTGCTTTTTCGAACTCGACCACTGATCTGCCTCAACACCAGCGTACGGCATCACTGACAAACATCTGAAACGTAGCAAGTACGAGGGTGGCACCAGCAGTGCATGTACTAGAGGTACAACAAAAGGTCACAAATCTAGTTTAGGAGCAATTGGAACCCGATCGGCCAACTTCAGGATATATGGGCTTGCAAAGCTTGAGTATATAATCGGGCATACATACATCTGAAACTACTTGTCCGACCTGGTCGAAACTGATATCAATAGAAAGTTATTTTTAGCTCTACGAATGCTGGCAAAGATATTTTGGAACAAAATGGCCTATATTTCTTGCCTGATAGGGCATTAAACGCTGATTAAAAACACCAAAAGAAAATTGACCGGTGGATCATATTTTCCCAAATAAACGCCTCCATAGCTCGAATATAATCGGGCATAATAAGTCAGTCATTTATTACCCGATCTGGTTGAGATGAGTGTCATTACAAAGATATTTTTAAACTATAAATCTGTGTATAAACATATTTATTTTTATTAACCCATTGGGGGGCTAATGAACAAAAAAGCATTATTAATTATGTGTGTGAAGTTATCCACAGTATTCCATCCATAAAATTTTGTGGAACATTTCTGGGAACAGACCTAGTATAGATCGGCACGTCCAATTTTTTTGCTTTTTTTTGGTTGTAGGGATCGCTATTTTAAGTAAAAAAAGTAAAATAAAAAAATCGCGGGGAACCCCTATTTTGGGAGTTACGGGCCAAGTAGCCCTGGCAGGGACCTATGTTGCTCGTACCGTGTGGTAGAACTTTTGGAAAATCGTTAAATTTATATTGCAATTAGTCGCCCGGCCGTTCGGCCGGGCTCAGGCAGGGGGGTTAAAATTCCCTCTGTACCTGAAGTCGATGTGTGGCAAAATCCGAAAAATCACTCGATTGCTTGAAAAAAAAATATTTTCTGGATATTTTTAAAAATCCGATACGTGGATAACTAAGCAGTTATCGAAAAAATGTATTTATTTATTTTTGTTTATTTCGACTCGTTTTACACAAAAAAGTTGTGAAATCGGTCCCATAACACGGCACTACACTCGTAGTATCATCCTGTATGTCCGAACTTTGGGTGCCCACAACTCCAAAAATAGGCGTTGCCCCCGATTTTTTTATTTAATTTTTTTTACTTAAAATTAAAAGTTCTATCCAATGGTAATAGTTTGGAGCCGAAGCGAGTTGCCGACCTATTCTAGGTTTAAGCCCATTTCTGTGATATGTATGTGGAACGTAAGTAATTTTTCAAAACATTCATTCACAAAATAATTAAATCTTAACACAAAAAATATTTTTAATAAAATGCGATTTGTATTTGATTATTATTATTAGTATTTACTAACACAAATGTGACTATTGTGGGCGAACAGTCAGCACTGTTTTCTGTGTCCATCCATCAGTTAGATAAAGCAAGCACTAACAACAAAATAAATCTGAGTCCAGTATTAATATTTGGCATGTGCCCTGATGGATATATTCGAGAGTCCTTCTCCACAAGGCCATCAAATATGGTCAAAAAAGGATAACGTTATAATTTATATTCCTTGTTCCCTCCGATCATTTGGAAGAAAAGATTGGTGTAAATGGACTCTATTGGAGTCCCACATACCCATCTGATAGGTGGTACTTGGGGCATATTCCAGAGTCCTTATCCACAAGGCCGTCAAATATGGTCAAAAAAGGATAACGCTAAAATTTATATTTCTTCCCTCCGATCATTTGGACGAAAAGATTGGTATAAATGGACTCTATTGGAGTCCCACATACACATCTGATAGGTGGTACTTGGGGAAATATAAATTTTAGCGTTATCCTTTTTTACCATATTTGACGGAATTGTGGATAAGGACTCGGGAATATGCCCGATAATAGACAAGATATTACCCATTTTTTAAGGTATAATATTCACCAACAACCCTTCAAAGACCGGAGATATGAAAGTTCAAAATTAAAGTCAAATTAAACTTAATAAAATTTTTCTGTTATAAAGCGTTATCCGTGGCCGGCATTCGGCCGGGCTTGGATTTTCATTTATTGTTATAAAGCTTTGTGTTAAATTGCCCGATTTTTTTAAAATAATTTTTTACTTTATGTTGAAAATGTATTCCAAAACTTTGGACGTGAATATTCGCGGTATTTGAGGAGTTAATGCATCGTACTAGAACTTAAACAAAGGCTTGAAGTCTTGCCAATTATCAGATGCTATCAAGAAAATAGATACAGTAGGGGTTTTTTTGAAAATAGTACAGTTTTAACTGAAAAGCGAGGTTAAAAACATTTTTTTAAATAAACAACCAATAAGTTAATAAAAGAAATATATTTTCTACAAGGATTTATAGAGTTAAAAAATACCTTTGTAGTGATATCCATTCGAACCATATCGGGTAATAAGTTCCTGAGATATGACCGATTATATACTCAAGCTTTAAAGGCCTATATCTCAAGAAGTTTGGCCGAGCGGAAGGAAATGAATTGAGAGCAGCAAATTTTGGTGTAGATCACAAAATTGCTTTAAGTAAATTTATGCCGATATTTTAGATTGGCTTATGTCTACTATACGGCTTTCTCTCCAAAATTTAAAAACAAATTGTTGCCTTCGGGTAGAACATGTTATTTTAAGCAAAAAAAGAGTAATATAACTATATCGGGGCAAATGCATAGTTTCGGAGTTACGGTTATCATTAATTTTTTATAAAACAAGCCAAAAAAAACTCAAGAAATTATCTCTAGCATTCATCGATAACTCACTTAGTTATCAAGTTATCAGATGTTGTAGTTTTTTTTTGGAATATTAACCCATTGTGGAATATTAAACAAAAATCGTTTTTATAAACGGAGATACTAAAGTGAAAAAAATTTAACCCACAAATTATAAAAAAAAAGAAAAGATCAGATTAAAATTATCCGTCTAAGACTGGGTCATTGTAAACTCTCACATGACTTCATTTTTGACAGCAGCTTACGAAAGGAATGCCCCTTTTGTAAGACAAATGTCAACAATATAAAACACATCTTAATAGATTGTCCTATAAGCAGCCAACGTCAACAAAATAATAACATAAACATATTCGAACTTCTAAAATATTCCAACCAGTTTAACAACAAAATTATTATTTTAGATTTCCTACATAAATTTAAGCTTTATAATTCTATCTAAACATTTTTCTATTTTATTATAATTTGCTATTTCATTCAATGTACATACATATGTAAATAACTTGCCTACACTTCTTTCCTCTCACTTTCTCAAGCTTAAGATCTTAGTTATTAGAGCTTGTATATCATATTATATCTGTAATTTAGTTATAAGTATAATAATTTATAAGTATAATAATTGTGTGGCCGGTCTTTTCTTCTCTTTAGGAGATCCAACACCGGGTTCGGCATAGTTTTTTTTGTGTTATAAAGCTTTACATTGCCGGCCTTCGACCGGATTCAGAACTCTGGCATTGCAGCTTCGGCGTAGTATCTTTGTTTATAGAGCGAAGTAATTTTTCATACTTTGGTGTAAACAGGCCTTCATATTATTTTGGAAGTTAAGTAATGAAATTTTGGGCTTTAAATTCCTCCGTTCTTTGAAGTGTCAATGGTTAATTGTTGAAGAATATGAATTTTAAAGATAACAGTGAGGTTATAGAAAGGTTTTGTTTTTAAATACTCCCCAATGGGTCAATAAAAAGTAAAATATTTTTACCAGCGTTTGTAGAGCTTAAAAATATCTTTGAAATAACATCGGACTCTTACAGCTATACAATCAAACCATACCACAAGAATTTGTCAAGATTACATTCCAAGAATTGGTGCTAAACTAGATTTTTGCACCAAATTACCATCACTGGATAGAACTTGTGCCCCCATACATATATTATTCCTCTTATATTGACTGACAGCGACTATACAATATGGATATCATTAGAAAGCTTATGAAAATACTTTCAAAATCTTAGATCCATTAACCCGTTGCGAGAATAGTACCGATAATATAGCGTTATAATAAAAAAAATGCTATTGCGAAGCCGGTGTTGGACATAGCCCAGAGGAAAATCCCTAATCCCGGGCGAAGGCCGGCCACGCAGAAAGCTTTATAACACAACAATACTATGCCGAAGCTGTGGAACTACTCCGGAGGAGAAAATCCCTAAGCCCAGCTGAAGGACCGCCACGCAGAAGTCTTTATCACACAAAAATACAATTAACTCCCATATGTTTTTTTCGGGAAACTTGAAAAAATCGATATTGTTTATAAATTCCTCATTCGATATCTCGATAGCTAAGAGACTACATAAAAAAGTGGTCACATCTAAGACTCGTAATACCATTCGGCATGTCCGACTTTGGGTGCCCATAACTCCGAAAAAAATGTCCAAACTTGGTAAAACGCGTGAGTTCCAGCACGCGGGGTTATAAATCGTGTGATTTCCAAATAGCATGTGCTACCCAAATCGCGCGATTCTCATCACATGCCCGATAGACATAGGAACATTTGGACCGATTTGTTTCTACTTCAGCGTTGGTTAGTAATTGAAATTTTCTGCTAAAAAATGTTGGTGTGATATTACAGATATCGCTTTGTTGAAGCCTCCGTTGGTGGTCAAAAATTACATACATACATACATATTTTTATGTTATTTAAAATTGTTCTGTTCAAGATCAATAACTAATAATTAAAGTACATAACAACTGCGAGTTACTTATTTTGGTGATTTTTTGAAAAACAAATGTTCGTGCACATACAATTGTTCGAGGAGACTGGAGGTATAAAAGACCGCTCCCGGTCGGTCCGCCCACGTACCCTTCGGACACAGCAAGTCATCAACGCCGTCAAAGCAAGAATTCAACGAAATGCTCTCCGGAAACAGAAAATCATGGCCCGTGAGATGAAAATCACGCAAAAGTCCATTAGTCGAATTACTAAAAAAATAGACTTGGGACTGGAGCTTTCAAACGGCGTACAGGAAATTTGTTGACTGCAACTTTAAACAAAAATATGATAGAAAAATCCAAACGTCTTTTGATGAACTACGCTGATAATACGCAGCATTCGCTGCATTGAAAAATCTTGTTTACGGATGAAAAAATTTATATCGTACAGGAAAAATTTAACAAAGAAAATAATGGGGTTTATGCATGAGCATCTAAAGAAGCATCTGAGCTCATCTCACGGGTCGAAAAGGGTCAGCATCCAGGTGCATCCATGGTTTGGTGCGGTGTCTCTTATGATGGGGTAACTGTCTTGTATTTCTGTGAACAAGGGGCCAAAACATCGGTCAAAATTTACCAAGAAACCGTTTTGGAAGCAGTTGTGACAATTCACTGTTCCAAAATAAGCCGTGAGCACCAGCTCATAAGGCTAAAACGACACAAACCTGGCTTCGAAATAATTTGAAATTTACCAGCTTTTATATGCTCTGAAGAATGACCCTCTGGCAGTCCTGATCTGAACACTATGGATTACAAATTGTGGACCGTTTTAGAGGACATGGTCTGCCACAAAAGATACCCCATTATTGATTCTCTTAAGACAGCTCTGGTTCGTGCTGTAACCAATTTTCCAATGGATGGGGTCCGTGCAGCTATTGATAATTGGTCAATGCGACTTAAGACGTGCGTGAAGGCCAAGGGCGAACATTGTGAATGAAACTTAGCTTTTTGTATTCGAGTACAATACATAGCAATAAATATATAAACAAAAATTGGACCAAAAACGTTCATTAGTTTTTGTTTTGTAGCCCAAAATAAAAGTAACAGTATTTATATTCCTACTAAGTATTTCCTAATATCAATCAAGAATTAAATTATGAAGTTAAATGAAAATTTGAATTTTGAATAAAAACAGGCAGTCGAAATTCCACACGCTACAGCACAAACATGATTTCCTAGCAGGTTAGAGCACATATTACAACTAAAACAACAGCAGGTCAAATCTCCAATTTCCTAATAATTAGAAGTAGCCGCCGTCCCTGCCGGATTTCCCAGGTCACTACACCGCCGCCGAAGCAGAAATTATACCACTTCATCAAAATCGATTAGGCACAAATCAAAATTGTTTATTTTTCGATTGGATGCTCCGATCCAAGTTTCGATTAGCGATTTAGCGATCTTTTCCAAAAAATGCGTTTTTCAATAACAATGGGATTTTGTCCTTGATCACTTCAACATCAACTTTTATGACTTTTTGACATCTTCATCGTCATATGTGGGTACTCTTCTGTTTCCCTTGATTGACCGTAATTGGAATTGCATTTGGTTCTTAAACCATTGTTGTCGTACTTTGATTGCAGGCGTCGGGGTTTTTTTTAAAATATGTTTATTCAAGTAACGGTATGAGCAGGTATACCACGATTTCACAGTGTTTGCGATTAAATTCCCGTAAGCTAGAGACACATTTTTATTTTAGCAATTGTCATATTTTGACGATTTTTTTGAAATGAACTGGACCTTCCATATGAATTGGACCACTTTATTCAAACAGCTTAGGAACGTGCAAAAATTGCTTATTTTTCCGATCGAAAGTTCCGTTTCTGAGTTACATACATATTATCGTTTTATGTTAGTTTTTTAAATTTGACCAACTGTCTGTAACTCGCAAAAAATACCGAATATTAATGGTATTGACTGCAATATAAATATATTTTACTGATCATACAACTTTTTGAAAAGTGATTTATTTTTTAGTCGTTAAGAATATACGTACATGCATCTGCATATATTAGGGTGAGGCGTTTTTAAACTATTTAAATTTAGAGCAAAATGTATACTTGATTTATTGGAAACTACCTTTTTATAAGACCCACATTAGTAATTTTAAAATTGGTGCTTTTATAGCCCCTTACAGTTGCACTATTGAATGTGTAGAACAAATACAATTTCGTCTCAGCCTGTTCTTATTATAGTGCTTGTAAGTGTATTCAATGCATCCATCTGCAGAGGTATTCTTTAATATGATTCAGCAACAACAAATTCCGTGTGGTTATTACCAAGATTACAGAAAGTGTATGCATAGTGAAAATCGATAGGAAAAGTCCAAATCCATTTTATTGACAAACTATCTGACCCGGCAGACGTTGTCCTGCAAGTTTTGTTCAAATACCATTAGCAGGAGCAGAAATAATGGGTTTTTAATTTGTGGTTTGTATGAGAGGTACCACGCTCCTTTGACCAATTGGACCAAATAGTAAATCTAAACCACCCAGGGCGCCACCCAAACGCATACAAAAAAATTTATTCAAATCGGTCCAGAAGTTTAGAAGGAGTTCAGTCACAAACACACGTGCAGTAGAATTATACAGGGCGTTCCCTAAACTTTTGTCTAAACTTAAACACGTGACAGCTGAGAACAAAAGCTACAATGTTTGTTCTTACGCCAATTGCCTAGGTGGCGTCGTTTTCGAGATATTCGTGTTTAAAATAATTGCATTTTTGAATGCATTTTCAATAAATGCATAATCTACTTTTTAAATGAAAAAGAAATATCATTGAAAATTGCTTCAAAATTGATTTTAAATAATTTATTTTTTCGTTTCAAATGAAACGAATTTTTTTTAAAAATGTTTTCAATCAACGAAAATTTTCAAAATGAGAGCCTTGTTGCGTTATGCACTTAGATAAGCGGTCTCTTATTTCAGTTGTAGTTGTATTAATAGTCATTTCCTGTCGTATCACTTCAAACGCGCTATCTATTTTCGATAAAAGTTGCAAATTAAACAAGTAGTTTTTCTAGTTTAAAAAGTGCATTTAAAAATGCAATTATTTTAAACACGAATATCTCGAAAACGAAGCCACCTAGGCAATTGGCGTAAGCACAAACAATGTAGCTCTTGTTCTCAGCTATCACGTGTTTAAGTTTAGACAAAAGTTTAGGGGACACCCTGTATATATAAAGATAACTACTACTTTATATTTTTTAGTTGTGTTGTAGAAATATTTTTTTCTTTTGGATGAATATTTTGAGGAATACTAAGTTATTCATTTGTAATTACAGGCCAAAAGATGACGATAAACAAAAGGAAATGTCTGGAGGAAAAAAATGTTTCGTCTCAAAAAGGTAAGTTTTTAAGCCATACGAGTTTTTAAGTCAACGAAAAATTAGTGCTGGCGATTATGAGAAGCTCACCCCTATCCCTTCACGGGATGTATCATTTTGCATAATTTTTATTATGGAAATTTTTCATTTCATTTCATTTATTTATTTGATTGTAATATTTATAAAAAGCCTTACAGGCGAATTAAGCTATATTATAATTATATGACGTACAAAAATTTCAGTAAATTCTTATAAATTAGGATTTTCAACTTACAAATTATAAGCAGCATAAAATATCGTTTGCAAATAAAGGAAACAATATCAAAAAATAATATATGTAACAATGTAACGGCTCCCAGCCAAAATAAATAACAAAAAGAAAAGGATTGTAAATACAGGATCCATGGTGACAATTATGGCAACAACATCGAAAATAGGTATAGTAGGGCCTATTCGGAAATGCAACAACTTTTGCAGATGCTTGTTTGTTGAGCATTTTGTTTGCAATTACGGTCTCAAAACACCTGCAAAGTTGTCAGATGTTGCATTTACGAACGTGCTGCTCATCAGTTGCAGAGCCGTGATGCATTTCCGAAAAGGCCCGTACTCGTATGTATACTACATAGGTATAAAAATGCAAAGTATAGATGCATTCAAATTTATGACGGAAGCTGGACATACGCCAAATATTTACGTTTGAAAGAATCATTGGAGTATGCAAAATTTCGCAGGCCAATAGCAAGCTGATTCCAAATTCTTGCTGCCCGACCAACAAACGATCGCTCAAATATAGAGAACGACATACGAGGCAGAAGTAGCTGAGGGTTACGAGTGGATATCGTGAATTGAAACATACCACGAAGTAATCTTGGTACGCCACTGGAAATTATTTTATAGAAAGTTAGCAGAATACGCATTTTAATAAATATTTTAAACGGCACAACCAAAAAAAATCAATTATATGTTCAGATATATGATCACGGCGATTTAACCCATACACACATGGGACTATCATTTTAAGTAACATTTCCATCCTACTGAAACATTCTGATGATGTACCAGACACCACTTCAATTCCGTAACCCGACATCAATGTCACGACATCAATAATGCGAAAGATAGTCTTCTCTTTACATGTTGAGGCAGATACATATTAGTACAATACAACTTTCGAAGAGTAAACATCATTTTAGGAAATAAAGAGGCGATATGGCTACTAAAATCAAGTTTCTTACCGAGAATAATACCAAGGCATATCATCTTATCAACAAACTTTTTTCTGACATCATTTAAGTAAATTTCGCAGCCTTGGATGATGTAATGTAATGGGAAAATATTTAGTTTATTTATTTATGTTAAGGTGGGTACTATGCCTACTTTTCACGTTGCAACTCCATTTAAAAAAAAATGGTCGTGAAATTATACCCAAAAAACATACATGGATTTTTTAATTTGCATTGGATTTTAATTTCCATTACTTTATTTAATGCAAATGCAAAAGAATTACCATTGTTCGCAATGACAATTGAAACGTTTTGAATTTGCATTTGCTCAGACAATGCAAATGCAGGTTGTGGAATCGGATGTCAACTGTAATGAAATTTGGGAATGCTTTTAATTGTTTTTAATTTGTTTGACTGCTGGCAATTCTGTTTTTAAAGTATTTTATATGTAAAGGTTTGTGGCTTTGATAGGTATTGCATCATAGCACTTTCAAATGTACTGTATAAAATATTTGAAAACCAAAAGTGCCAATATGAAGGAAATGCTTTGAAAATAAATATGTACAATTGCCAATGGTAATGGAATTTGGTAAAGGTAATTTAAACCATAAAGTAAACAAATAGATGAAGCACAAGTGTTGGGAAATTTTTAGTGTAATGGGTAATTTTCTAGATGACGTTGAAAGCAATAAATGGGATATTTTTTGTTCCCAAAAAAAAGTCAAAAAATATGACATTAAAATTCTAAAATTTCATACCAAAATAAAAAAATATTTTCAATAAAAATACCATTTCGAAACAAGAATACAACACGTTACTTAACGTAAAATATCTCATGGCAATCGGAGTCCTAATAAATTGGTTCTTCCTCCGGTTCAGCTACCATTCCTTATCGAGAGTCCTCAGACACTTCAACGGTTTTGGCATCTGCGACCACAGAAGTTAATACAGTTTCTGCGCGGGGAAGTTTTATGATTAAAAAGGCGTTCCGGTATGTTCATCTTTGGGCGATGTTACATCTTTTCTCTTATAAATATACCAACACCGGCCTCATGGCTTTGAAATAGATTTCTATATTTGAAACAAATGCTATTACATAAAATCATTTAAATTTTGTTACATTTCCCTTGTTTAAATTACTTTAAGAAAAATTTCCCACAATTTTGAATAAACGTCAATGAGAATTATGGGAAACTTCAGTGAAAGTGACACTAGTACAGGACAGCACATAGTGAACAATGGGCGCGCTATATCTATTATTTCCTTTATCTGGCTGTGTATTCATCGAAAATATTTCAGTCGTGGTAAATTGTGTTGAATTTATTTTTGTGTGGTGAAGATACAATTCCGATTTTTCTGTGTGAAATGGAAAATCAAAATGTTGACAGCTGAAAATGCATGTGCTTGCAATTTTTTGAAATTAGCATAATTTTTAAAAAATATTTTGCTATTTTTTTCAAATTATAAACAAAATGCATAAATTGCGATTACGCCAAAGGATGTATGTGATATATCAAATAGACAGAAGAAGTCGTGAAGTATGCTCTTATTGTTTTATATTTTGTATGACTATATTTACAATAAATATTGAATTTATTATTAATGTAGCTCACACCTTCAGGTCAGTATAACAAATGAAAAACTTCGCTGGGAACCAATGTGGGACACAGTTTAAAGGCGGCCACAAAAGATGCCTTAGGGTTGCACTATACACTGCCGAAATGACATCAATGTGGATGTCCGGCAATTTTGAAATGCAAGTAACTCCTCATACTGGTCTATTTGGTTGATTTGAATGTTTTCAAAATCTATTTACTTTCCAAATAAGTACGAACCACAGAAAATATGGATAAAATACTGCGGACTTCACACACAGTTTTAAAGCTACGCACCTCCAGCCATCCACGTTAATTTCCATCTTTCCTGTAAATAATTGATCTAGTGCGATGCGTTTTTCCACAAGTATCATCTTCCTGCCACAATTGTTCCCTGGGCTTATGTCAATTATACGGCTTACTCTCCAAAAATTAAAAAAATTACTGCGTCGGATGGAACATGTTGTTTTAAGCAAATAATGTAAAATAACAAAATCGGGACAAATGCATAGTTTCGGTGTTATGGACCCCCTAAACTCAATGAGCTTTAACATGAATAAAAGAAAAATGAATTCCATACACTGTAAAAAAAGTTATTTGAGTTTCTTAATGTAGCAATATTCATCAGCCACCCTGTACATCTCATGAGTTTTATACATACATGTTATGTAATATATATATTTATATATATAAGTATGTATATTTACGTTAATGTAATTATATGATTGTTGTTTATTTTAGATAATCTTTCGGTGAATAATTCGCAGAAAACAAAAGAAAAAATAAATTGTTTGTCTTGGGATTCAAACAATATTGTGGTGCATTATATTCCACCTTCTTCATCATCACTAACGCGACCAGAAACTAGCAGTAAATGCAATTCGTGTCCACCACCAGTTAATTCAAATAAAATATCATTGTCATCCACCACCAGCGTGTCTACTACACCATCTTCGTCAGAAACAAATCCGACTACTTCATCGCCACCATCATCTACCAAACCATCTTCGTCAGAAACAAATCCGAATACTTCATCGCCACCATCATCTACCACACCATCTTCGTCAGAAACAAATCCGACTACTTCATTGCCACCATCTTCGTCAGAAACAAATCCGACTACTTCATCGACACCATCATGTACCACACCATCTTCGTCAGAAACAAATCCGACTACTTCATCGAACGTACCTGAAGAAATTGTTAGTAAGCCACATGGTGAGTTACCTTCTGAAATTGATTTAACAGGCAGGAGCTTTCCTCCTCTTGTGTTAGTCATTTATAATAACTGGTGTTTTTTTTTTGACCCGGAGAACCTTCAGTTGGCGACACTGTTTTGTGTGACAACCGATTTGACAGTTCTAGGTAGTCTCATCATGAATAAACTCCCGACGGAGGAACTTTTGGAAATTGATTATATTTAGTTTAAAAACATATTGAGCATTACGTGCATTTTATGGTGCGCTATGGAACGGTTTTGTAATACGTTCACTCTAAGGGATAATATGCATTCCGCAAGAGGTCGTACAGTGCGCATACAACAAGCGATTGATGACCTACAGCGGCTGGTTGATGATTCTCCAAATGCGTCAATTCGTCATCGTGATTAACAACTAAATGTGTGTCCATCCACTTAATGGAAACAATGTTCAAACATTAACGCCATAAAATGATATTTGAAATAATGAATAGTAAAGACATTTTCTGTTTTATTTCATTTTAAAATTCTCCGGCTCTAAAAAACACCAATTATAATAGAACCCAATTTTTATAAATTGAAAATAAAATCGGAGTTTCAGCATAAATTTCTCCCTTTCCTCAGCATTACCTACAAAGCCAATCACTAGAAGTGAACAGAAATCTCAAACATCTTTACCTATCAATGCTAACAACTCTTGCTCAATTAGAACCTCGTCCACGCTGCCTTCACCATGCATCGCATCCAACTCGTCCTCATCGCAGACGCTTGATAAAACATTCCCACAAGACAAGGTTCAGGTTGTAGAAAACCCTCTAAATATAGAATCTGTAGAATTGCCGTACACAAGTAAAACGTGCAAACGACATTTTTGTCAATTTTGTAAAACTTTACAAACAAAATTTTCTAGGCATTTGTTTCTGAAACATAAATCTGAAGATCAAGTGAAACGTGCAATGAAGTTACCGATAAAGTCCCAGGAACGCTGCAAAATTATTGAGGCGTTACGTAAAGAAGGCGATTTTATACATAATTCATCACAAGAACTAAATACCGGTATCCTCATTGTATCCAGAAATCAACAGAAAAAGTTTAAGAACACAGTCTATGATTATGTGTGTTGCAAACAATGCAGAGGTTTCTTTTCCAAAAAATCGTTGCGTATTCATGTTAAAAAATGCAGCAACTACACAAAATTCGACCGAAGTAATATGATATCCGGAAGAAAATTGATGCAGTATGTTCACGCAGTGGCTAGCGATGTATTAAAGACTGAAATTTTTCCCGTTTTGAGGGACGATCATGTTACTAAAGCCATACGTTATGATGAGCTAATTATTAAGTTTGGGAACAAACTGGCTGAAAAATATACGCTGAAGCATCAACATGACAGGATAAGGGCACAACTAAGGTATTTAGGTCGTTTTAAGAATGAGGTGAACTTACTCGACGCTGAGGTAACAGAATTCAAACACATCTTCCAGCCACATTTGTTTGGCAAATGCATAACAGCTCTACGCAAAATCGCTAATTGGGACAACAATTTAATGAAGTATAGAACGCCGGCTGTTGTAACTAGTTTAACATCTTTAATAAAGAAATGTGGAAAAATGCAAAGGGCGCAGTTCATTGAGTCTCAATCCGAAGTCGAGAAACAGAAAATGGATGATTTTTTACTTCTGTGGGCGGATATCCACACACTAAGCAACAATACGGTAACAGAAGATCAACCTAACGTAGAAGAGCAATCGAACTCCGAAGACCATTCGAACATAGGAGAGCAATCTTACTTAGAAGACCAATCTAACATAGAAGACCAATCTAGCATAGGAAAGCAATCTTCGTCAGAAACAAATCCGACTACTTCATCGCACGTACCTGAAGAAATTGTTAGTAAGACACCTGGTGAGTTACCTTCTGAACTTGATTAAACAGGTAGGAGCTTTCCTCCTCTTGTGTTAGTCATTTATAATAACTGGTGTTTTTTTTGACCCGGAGAACCTTAAGTTGGCGACACTGTTTGCTGTGACAACCGATTTGACAGTTCTAGGTAGTCTCATCACGAATAGACTCACGCCGGAGCACAGTTTGCAAATTGATTAAATTTATTTTAAAAACATATTGAGCATTACGTGCATTTTATGGTGCACTATGGAACGTTTTTGTATGACGTTTACTCTAAGGAATAATATGCATTCCGCAAGAGGCCGTACAGTTCGCATACAACAAGCGATTGATGGTGCACAGCGGGTGGTTGATGATTATCCAATTGCGTCAATTCGTCATCGTGATTAACAATTAAATGTGTGTCCCTCCACTTAATGGAAACAATGTTCAAACATTAATGCCATAAAATGATATAGGAAGTAATGAATATTAAAGACATTTTCCGGTTTATTTAATTTTAAAATTCTCCGCCTCTAAAAAACACCAGTTATAATAGAACACGATTTTTATAAATTGAAAATAAAATCGGAGTTTCAGCATAAATTTCTCCCTTTCCTCAGCATTACCTACAAAGCCAATCACTAGAAGTGAACAGAAATCTCAAACATCTTTACCTATCAATGCTAACAACTCTTGCTCAATTAGAACCTCGTCCACGCTGCCTTCACCATGCATCGCATCCAACTCGTCCTCATCGCAGACGCTTGATAAAACATTCCCACAAGACAAGGTTCAGGTTGTAGAAAACCCTCTAAATATAGAATCTGTAGAATTGCCGTACACAAGTAAAAAGTGCAAACGACATTTTTGTCAATTTTGTAAAACTTTACAAACAAAATTTTCTAGGCATTTGTTTCTGAAACATAAATCTGAAGATCAAGTGAAACGTGCAATGAAGTTACCGATAAAGTCCCAGGAACGCTGCAAAATTATTGAGGCGTTACGTAAAGAAGGCGATTTTATACATAATTCATCACAAGAACTAAATACCGGTATCCTCATTGTATCCAGAAATCAACAGAAAAAGTTTAAGAACACAGTCTATGATTATGCGTGCTGCAAACAATGCAGAGGCTTCTTTTCCAAAAAATCGTTGCGTATTCATGTAAAAAAATGCAGCAACTACACAAAATTCGACCGAAGTAATATGATATCCGGAAGAAAATTGATGCAGTATGTTCACGCAGTGGCTAGCGATGTATTAAAGACTGAAATTTTTCCCGTTTTGAGGGACGATCATGTTACTAAAGCCATACGTTATGATGAGCTAATTATTAAGTTTGGCAACAAACTGGCTGAAAAATATACGCTAAAGCATCAACATGACATGATAAGGGCACAACTAAGGTATTTAGGTCGCTTTAAGAATGAGGTGAACTTACTCGACGCTGAGGTAACAGAATTCAAACACATCTTCCAGCCACATTTGTTTGCCAACTGCGTAACAGCTCTACATAAAGTCGCTAATTGGGACAACAATTTAATGCAGTATAGAACGCCGGCTGTTGTAACTAGTTTAACATCTTTAATAATGAAATGTGGAAAAATACAAAGGGCGCAGTTCATTGAGTCTCAATCCGAAGTCGAGAAACAGAAATTGGATGATTTTTTACTCCTGTGGTCGGATATCCACACACTAAACAACAAAACGGTAACAGAAGATCAACCTAACGTAGAAGAGCAATCGAGCACAGAAAACCAATCTAACATAGGAGACCAATCTCGCCAAGAAAAAACTAAAGAAGTTGTTTCGCCATCTATTCACGATATAAAATTATTATATACACTTTTGAAAGGAAAACTTGTAACTGCCATATCTGTTCTAGAAAAAAGTTTCAATATTTATACGTGGACAGAGTTGGTAAAAGCGTCCTTTATTTTTATACAAATTTGTAACAGAAGACAAGCCGGCGAAATCAAAAAGTTCTCCATTCAAAATTGTGCCCACAAAGAAAGAATAACGGATAATATGGAGCAAGAAATGATTAAAAATATATCACAAGAATCGATGTCTTCCGCAAACCAGTTTGTGAGAATTTCACTCATAGACAAATTAGGCCAAACTGTAAGCGTTCTTCTGAGTCCATTATACATAAAGGCACTCGACTTAATAATCAAACATAGAAAAAATGCCGGTATAACTGAAGAAAACTTTATTTTTCCTAAACAAAAAATTTCAACGCAGTCCAAGCAGTATGATGAGGCCTGTCCCCTATTAATACAGTACGCATCTGAGTGTGGGGCTCAAATACCGGAAGGTCTAAACGGTACCACGCTGAGAAACCATATTGCGCGGTATATATCACTTCTCAATGCTGAGGAGGCGTCTGTAGATAGATTGGCAAATTTTATGGGACATAAGGAAGACACGCATACAAAAAACCCTATTCCCGCAGCGGAAATTACTTTTGTATTCAAACTTTTATTAGCAGCAATTGGCATTGGCAACGATGATGATGAAGTTGATGCAGATGAGGAGAATAACAATAACCAAAGTTTAGAAGAAGATGACGAAGTTGTAGAAGTTGAAGCCGAAGAGGATCTTGAAACAAGATGTTCATCAAACAGAAAGCGAACAAAGAGTAAGTAGAATATTAAATACAAATCTAAGCAACAAATTTAAAATTTTCGGAACTTGTACAGGACACGGTCTGCGCCCCGTTTTTTTTAAAATTTTTTTGTGGGCGTAGCATGGGGCGGGAGAAGAAGAACAATTTGGCAAACGCCTTTGGTTTTGTATAAGGCAAAATATGACGTTTTTAACAACAAAAAAAACGGTTCCAAAAAACACTAAATTAGCTCCTGTTCGTAAGGGGCTAAGGAATTTTATTTCTTTGCTCTTGATAGGAAGGCGTTTGGACAAGCTTTTCAATGATTTCTATTCGAACTTCCGGATCGAATATCTCAAGAACCGGTTGCGTGCCGCGGAAATTGTTTGCATTTTTAGAGTCAGTTCGTCGAGTTCTATCAACCACTAGCCCCAAAAAGCAAATTCGAGAGCAGACCGTGTCCTGTACAAAAGCCTTATCAATTTTGATTGATTTGGAAAAGGCGCCGTTAGAAGTTTGAAAAACTTGGGATTCATTTAAAGCTATTGCTTTAATTGTTAAATTTTTCGTGAAAAAACAGTTACCTTAAATTTTTATATTCAGGGGTTTCCACGAGTTTTTGTTAATTTTGATACTGTACTATTGTTCTAAGTAGGGTTTTATAATTTTCATGGAGTTATTCTATAATTATTTGGTGGACACTGTGATGATTATCTACGTTGTTGGGCTAAAGTACTACTTGTGCCTCTTTAGCCCAGGTTTGTCCACATATTATAAGATTTTTCTTTGAATGGTTCAAATACAAATTGTTATGCTATGCTTGCTAAATAAAATATCTATATAAGGACGGCTGTTACCTCATTCATCCTAATCTGTTACACGGCACTTTCTTTGTTAGGCCGTGCAGTAGAAAAGCTTTAGAATGGAATATTTTTCGTCCCAAAAACATAGTTTATTCAACTACAATTGTTACTTTAAGATTTCTGAGTCTTGATAAAATTAGAAATACCCAGGGAATCTCTAACGTAAGATAAATCTGACGACAATACCTGAGGATCAAAATGGGTGGTGACCAGGCAACGATTATGAGAATATTACCCGGTATCTGAAAAAAGTAATTCTTATTTGTTTGATGTTTTTTTTTTGTTTTTATTAAGGAAGACATGATGTACAAAAATGCATATTCTAAAGTTTCAAATAAAAACTGTTTACAATGACCTCTTCAAGTCTGTTAATCCACAAAGTCTGACCACATGTGACTGAAATACAACCAACCATTCCCTATTCATTTCTTATCAAAAAATGTACGCCAAAAACTTCATACAGATATTAAAAATGTATAATACTACCAAAAATTGGCAACAACATTTGCTGGCTAAAGCTAGCTGGCTGTCCAGAGTGTGGATTGCAGGATTTAAAGAGACATGATCGGCAGTGGACTCGGGGAGGGTTAAGTCGCTTCTTCGAGTGGACAAGGCAGCTTATCATTGGTGTAATCACGAGTCACTCGCAACTGGATTGTGAACGGAGTTGACTACTGCCGTGCTTGTGGTGATGAAGAAAAAGTGGAAACCATTGAGCATCTTCTATGGCTGTGCGCATCCCTGCAGCGTAGGCGTCGCCGTTGCTTTAGTTGGTTTCAGGCAGAGGGCCTGGCCTATTTGCACGATGTGGCCATTGAGGATTTGATGGAATTTTCGCGGGGTCTGTCATGGATCCAGGCGGGCGATATCATCATCTGATGTTTTGTCTATTGATTCTTTCTACCCCACTGTGAATCTGGAATGGTAAACCTTAACCTGCACCTATGGATCCTCATCTTGGATGGTATTGCATGTATTTATCAGAGGGTGTATGTATATGGTCGTCGGTGGTGCAATGGTTAGTGGGCGCGGCTCTTGTACATGAGATCCTGGGTTCGAACCCTGCTTGACCACCTTCAAGTTTCTTTCAGCGGCAGTCACCTCGCATAGTGACGGCGACACTATCGAGTATATGGCCATGAAAAAGCTTCTAAAAATACCGTTCGGAATCGGTGTAAAACTGTAGGTCCCAATCAGTGAGTAAAAACTGGAAAGCGCACAGCTCAGTGATTGTGAGAAGTTCTTCCCGGTCCCTTCATGGGATGTAATGGTAAACCATTTATTTTATTTTTGTATGTATATATACACTGGGAACGTTGAGTGGTTCTTCTGTATGTCCTACGTCTATCTATCTTTCAAAATTTGCACTATCAGTGGGGCTCGCCCTCCCCCCCCCCCTCTCTTCACTCCCTTCTCTCTCTTCACTTCATATATCTTTGACGTTTGGAAATAAGGTCTTAAGTCAGAAACTGTAGTTTTTCGTAATGTTAAATTTAAAATTATTTATATATGCATTTTTCTGACTTATTGCCTAAAGAGCAAATGATTACGATTGGATGCCGTTGTGCTAGATTTAAAAAAAAATTGAGTTAAACCCAATCAAAAACTCAAAATGCTTTTTTTTGAGATAAGACCTTATTCCCAAACGTCAAAGATATATGGGCAATCACAATGAGTCATCCGACCTCCGAGTATTGTGACGATAAGTTGTATACTTATACTCTCTCTTGTGGTCACGTGTCCTCAATCTAACCTAACCTAGCCACACTG
The DNA here is from genome assembly GCA_963931995.1 of Phaonia tiefii. Taxonomy (NCBI): domain Eukaryota; kingdom Metazoa; phylum Arthropoda; class Insecta; order Diptera; family Muscidae; genus Phaonia; species Phaonia tiefii. The sequence continues at coordinate 134,088,932 of OZ008371.1, forward strand.
GTATTGAAGACTCCATTAACCTAGCATAGGAGAATGTTTTCTGGCCAGGCATTTGCCAGCAAATAGAATAAAACGTCAGAAATTGTGGAATATGTGCAGTTTGTCACATGATATTCCTATACATGTCTGCCAAATAATTGCAATGGATGTGCTCTTTGTGAAGTACAGAGGAAAGCAAGAGGAAATATTGGTGATTATGGGTCCTTCTCCGATTACTTCGAATGTTATAAACAATAATTGACATATTGGGTGAGAAATTTGATATGGTGTACCCGAGAAAGTGATTTCCTGATAATGGCACAAAATTTGCTAATAAGGATATGAAGAGTTTCGCTTCAAAATATGAGTTTCAACATGTAGCCCCTTTACAGTATCATCTACAGGGACACGGAAAAACTTAATATGCCGTTAAAATAGCGAAAAGTATCAATAAGAAGGCTTCTGAAGGAAAAGAAAGATATGGGTGGTCTCTTCAACACTGCCGAAATACACCGAATAAAATTGGTGGTTGTCCTGTTTTACGTTTAATGGAGAGAAAAACAAGATGCTGAAAAGTTTTAAGCATGAAATAATCGAAATCGTTACTTATTAAATTGAGAAAACAGGATAGGGCTAAAAGTTACTAGGATCGATCGACACAGGATCTGCAAAAACTGCATACTGGCCAAGAATGTCCAGTTGGTCTTCAAATCATGCCTGATACAAATAAAACAGGGTCTAAAAGTTTGAATTTATTTTATTACTGATTTTTTTTAGTTTACGTTTAATGTATAAGATCTTCATAATACAAGCCTACAAGGTTAACAACTTTTTTCTAAGTGAAAAATGGTTGGTTTTGATGGAATAATCAACCATCCTGGAAAGTAAACTCACAGGCATGGCTAGTATCGAACTCCGTGACAACTTCACCATCAGTTACCGAACTACCGTGCCTGAATTGATACCACCGGTAGATCATCAATCGTAACTATACAATCTGCTATGAGCAAATTTACATATGCGAATTAGTATCGATATAAGTTCAATAATTTGAACACAAGAACAAAAAGGTTTTTCCTCCTTATTCTTCTTTGGTGTTGTAATTGTTAAAGTTTCTGATAGATCGTATGTTGTGAATGTTGATAATACTCCATATAGAAGACATCGGGTTAATATAAGAGACAAAGCCTCTGTTGATTCCCCGAATTTGAATTGTACTGAAAAAATTGTGTTACCATCTTAGCCAATATACCTCACAGGATGTTTCAGGGTCATCCAATAATTTCCAAAATTTTATTACAGGTGACCAGAGCATACCAGGAGAACCAATACAACGACCTAGAAGACAAGTTGTTCCGCCAAGGCGGTTTGCCGACTATGACCGTTGCCAAGACGTAACTATCTCAGGGGCAACCATGAAAAGGAGAGGATGTTACACAAAATATAATAATCCGGCAATTACGTGATATTGACAAAACATATAAAACATATTGTAATATTGGTTCTAGAACGAATAGAACACGAATGAGAGAAACTTAAATATAAGCGAAGTATTTGGATGTAGAAAGCTGAGTTTTATTTAAATGACGTTTGAATGTAATACTCCCCGTACTTGCTATTTTTCCAACTGTATCTTTTATTCAGACATAATTCTAATTGATAAAGGATTTTTTGCTTGGACACAGTGCGCGAAAGTGTGAAAATATGACAGGCCATTTCATAAGAGTTTTATTAGCTGCTGTATTTTACCAATTTTACACTTTCGTTGGACATAAAACGGACAGAAATCAAAGGGAATGCGTATTTTCGTTCAATGCAAACAACATAATCAGCCTTATTCTACATTACAATCCAATCGTAATTGTCTCCGTTATTGCAACTTTGGTATTCTCCATTCCGTTTCGATTCAATTTCTTATCGTGACTGAGTTTTTCACGATCGTGTGTATTCTGCGTTACAATCGTAACTCAGTTTTTCTAAGTTCGTAATTACTTGACGGGAGCGTCTTAAAATTATTGTGTTTGGTGAAAAAATTTGTCAAAAAATCAAGTTTAAGTGTAAAAAAGAGGAATTGAGCAAAATGTAAGTATAAAATACAATAAAAAAAAAAATAATCAAACGTTTCATAAATTATATAAATTGTTTATTTGTTTGTACTGATTTGTGAGTTTTATTTAATTTATTGCAGGTCAAAAACAGTCATGGTTACATCCGGGATATCTTGCGTCAATGCTTCTTATGCGCATTTTGTTATCGCACACCTAAAAATATAAATTATATTTACGAGCACAGTAATCATTAAAACGAAATACATACCACCATAGCATTAATGCTAAAAAATCCTTTTCTATTATAATACCTGAACGCCTCTTCGGATGGTTTTATAATTTTTATATGTGTGCCATCAACGCACATACTGACCCCTGGAAAGCCGGCCTTCCCATAAAATTCTGAGAGCAAAGCTTTCGCTGCATTACTTGAAGGAAATACGATAGCGACTTGGACACTGTGGATTGACCCATCGCAACATTAAAATCTGTACCAATTCCGTGTTGGTAGCTTCCTTCTGCAAAGAATCGCAAGGCAGCCACTACTCTCTTAAGGGGTGATAAAGACGTTAACGTATTCGCCCGAGCTTCTTGTGCAAAAGTATCTAACACTTATTTAAACTAGACTTGAGTCGAACTCGTTCATTTAAGGTGCCCGGACAGAACAATCACGAACATACTCGCGGTATCGAACATGTGCATTATGTACGTGAGGGTGATGTCTGGTCACCCTAAATGGACTAGATAGTCCATGAACTACCCAACTCTAATTTAAACGCGTCTTTATTTAGGCGAAAGTTTTTTTGGAATCTGTAAAAGTAAAAACTTATTTAACACATCAACACTTTTAAAACAAATCTCTTACAATCGATCGCTCATCTCGAACGGATTGCAATTGTCTCTCAATTTTCGCTTTTCAAGTCTTCCCTCTGTATTCCGGAGCACGTTGTTCTCCTCATCCAACAAAAACACAGCTGCTATCGAATCCATTTCTCTTAACTTTACTTTGTGCTACAATGATGTTAAACACATGAAAATAACACCTCCGGCACAACAAAATTCTTCTCCGGCACAATATTCTTGTCAGGCACAACAACACACTGGTATAGTTTGGCCACAAATACCTTTTACTTATGCTCTGCCTTTTTTTGTATTTCGGTACTCACTGATGTGTTAAAGTATCAACAATATTTAATTGTCATCAGTTTTATCACTGAATCACTGTTTTATTTGCACTAAATTCAACTTTTTATTAAAATGTTTACACAATTGTCAATATTTTTTGTTTCTATCTCATACGTTTCACAACAAAGCAGCTGTTTGTGAATACACTCTAGTCGTCCTCTTTTTCTTCCAATTCAGTTTTTTGTTGGAATACCATTTTACGATCGTAACGTAACGGAATGCGGAGACGGAATTGTAATGCAGACTAAGGCTGAATGTCTGCTTTGCTCTCATTCTCCATCATCGGCCTAGTATCTTTTCGATCAGCTGTGCCATAGAATCCCCCTGGATGGCGTCGTTTCTGGCGTAGACGACAAAAATTAGATTTTTTTTAATTTCCTGGAGTCATGAATGCACATTGTTTTCAGTTTAATACTTTCTTATCCGGTCTCGAAAGGTGAAAATGTAGTACATCAGACGCCAATCATTACGGACAACGAACAAAATAACACAAAACGCATTTCGTTTAGTGTGTTGAAATTATTGTGTTACCATAGAGTAAATCTTACTAGAGAGAATATTTAACTCATCTGACGTTTCCTTTCACACTCTTCGTAATGCGGTGGTGTGATAGAGAGATGTTTGACGAAAAGTGGCATACACCAGGTGAAATTACAATAACTTCTGGCTTTAATTTTTTATGTCGGTTTGGTGGAATACTGTGAAATTTAAATGTGGTTTACACTTCTTTATGTAATGTACATAATTGTTAGCATACATTTGTGTTGTATTTAACCCTTCGATGAGTGAGAAGGTCCCTGGGGACTTTTTTCATTTTCAAACAGAAATTACTCCTATTTCGGCCATGGCAAGGTACCCCAAAAGTTACCCTGTATTCCAAGAAAATTTTGTGGAGAATCAAGGCAATCCGACCAATAGTTTAGTTTTTATTGAGGTTTTAATGAAATTAGTACGTGGACGTGTGACAAGGTCCGTAGGGACCTTGTACTGAATTTTCATGAAATGACTAATAAATGCACGTTCTTTTGGCATAAAATAAATAAATGGTTTCCCATTACATCCCATGAAGGGACTGGGGAGAACTTCTCACAATCACTGAGCAGTGCGCTTTCCAGTTTTCACTCACTGATTGGGACCTACAGTTTTACACCGATTCCGAACGGTAATTTGAGAAGCTTTTTCATGGCTAGATACTCGATAGTGTCGCCGTCACTATGCGAGGTGACCGCCGCCGAATATTTGAAGGTGGTCAGAGCCGGGTTCGAACCCAGGATCTCATGTACAAGAGCCGCGCACACTAACCATTGCACCACCGACGGCCACTTTTGGCATCATTATACTCTTTTATTGTTTGAACACTTCAGTAATGCGTTCTTTGAATTCTACTTTTTGTTTTCTTTTTATTGTGCCTTTCCTTGAAAGTATAACAAACCAGTTCTTTGAATTTACTTCATCCCTAAATGAGCATATGCGCATGTGTACATTGTACAAGCAGCCATGTAAGCTAGAATACAGGTATACATACGAAAGAGTATATAAGAGGTTCCAGTTTCGTAAATCAAATCATACAACGTTTAGACAGTGAACAGTAATATCGTGTGTGAAATTGTAGTAGAAATAAATTGAAAATAAAAACATAAAAATTGCAGATGAAAGTAATTTAGACATTGCTGACATGGTTGTACGATGTAGTACACGTTACCAGCAAATGAGTGCGGATGAAAGGCGTGCAGTTGATATCAGATTTGCAGACTATATGCACGAAGAGATGGATGATGAAGTTGATGTTTCTGCACTTGGTCATGAAGGTGAGGATGATAAAGACTGCACATACCAACCCGCTGAAGAGTCGGATGCCGAAACTGAAGGACACGTAGACATAAATGAAGACGACGATGATGACGACGATGATGAAGAGGAAAAAAATAATGCAGCGCAAACAAGTGAGAACTACTACATTTCTAAAGATGGCACCCAATGGAGTAAAAAAGCATCACCGACTTCTCGTATTCGTGTTCATAACGTGGTCGACTTCACAAGAAGGAAACCAGGACCATCAGGAACTGTACATGACCCCAACACTATATTTCGTTCAATCATCAGCGAGGACATAGCGTACATCATAACACGCGAAACAAATCGTAAAGGCAGGGAAGTTACAGCTACATGAACAAAAAAGAATGGAAACCGTTGACTGTCAACAAATTTGATGCCTTTTTGGCTATTATTTTGTATGCTGACTCACCAAATCGAATGGTGAACCTGCTACGGAGTTATGGGGCTCAGCGCGTTGTCCAATATACAAAGCTGCAATGTCATACGATCGCTTTGTGTGCATAAAACAGTTCATTCGATTCGACAATGGAAATACTCGACATCATTGACTTATCAACAGCAAAACTGCGGCTATCGATGACATTTGGCAAATGTTGCATTATAACTTGGCAGCAGCTTACACTCCGCATGATGCACTGACCGTTGAGGAGCAGTTGTTCCCGTATGAAGGCCTCACCCGCTTCACACAATACCTTCCGTCGAAGCCGGCTAAGTATGGTGGTTGTGCGACTCGAAGTCTTTCTATCCGGTGAAGGGAAAGATATATTCCGGCAAATTGCCTAACCAAGAACGTGAAGTGAATTAAGGGCAGAAGGTAGTACTTGAGCTTGTGGAAAAATATTTGGATGCAGGCCGCACAATTTATGCGGATAACTTCTTCACAACACTGAAGTTGGCGGAGGAGGAAGACCGCATATGTTGGAACAGTGCGCAGCAACAAAACTTTTGTTCCGCGCGAATTTCAGAAGAAAACTATGCGCCCCATCAACAGCCATTGTTCGGGTTCAACGAAGGGGACATATGCACAAAAAAAAATAAAGCAGTGAACATGCACTACACTTGCGGTGTAGACGAGCAAAGTGAGAAGCGGAAACCGATTGCCATATTGGACTACAACGCCAACAAATCCGGCGTTGATACAATGGACCAGATGCTTGGCACGTACACATGCAAGCGATCAACGGAACGCTGGCCACTGGCCATGTTCTATAAATGAAGCCGATAAGAAGGAGTGACAGACGGCGGTCATTCCTGTTACTTCTAACGAAACAATTGACCATACCAAATATCGAGGAACGTGCCCTCAATAGTCGT